>JAKOGI010000867.1:0-37500 GCA_029747015.1 Carnegiea gigantea | reverse complement strand
ATTATCTAGTACCACGTTCAACCCTAAGTTTCTAATAATCTGAAGACTTATTCCATAATGGTAACACTTCATGAGATGACCTCAAACTTCCAAAAATTAAACAAATTCGAGGGCGACGGGTTCCGTAGGTGGCAAAAGAAGATGTACTTCCTTCTTACCACTTTGAATGTTGTGTATGTTCTAAACACTCTTTACCCCATCGAGAATGACAATGAAACTCGCGAGCAAGCCAGCCGAATGTGTAAGTTTGAGAATGATGACTACATTTGTCAGGGACACATATTGAAAAGTAAGTCGGATGCCTTGTTCGATGTGTATCATGGGGTGGAATCCGGAAAGGCTCTTTAGGAGACATTAGAGAACATATAGATGACGGAGGATGCCTTTAATAAGAATTTCCTTGTATGTCAGTTCAATAATTATAAGATGTTCAAAGAACGTTCTGTTATAGACTAATTACTTGAAATTCAACGTATTGTAAGTCACTTCAAACGACATAAGATGCATATGGATGCGTCAATTATAGTGTCTTCTATAGTAGACAAACTTTCTCCTTCTTGGAAAGACACTAAAAGAACCTTAAAGCATAAGAAAGGAGAAATGTCTTTCTAGGATTTGGCTAACCACCTTCGTATAGAAGAAGAGTTGTGTATACAGGATGAATTCAAGGAGCATGTCTCCAAGATTCATGTGGTCGAAGATGGAGAGTCGAGTTATGCACAGAAAGGGAACAAGAAGAGGCCTAATGAGGATAACAACAACAAGGATAACAAGAAGGCAAATGTCGTTTGTTGGGAATGCAACAAATCGGGCCACAAGAAGAGAGACTATACCATTTGGAAGCGTAAGCATAGATTAAACAACTAAAGGCTAAGACAAAGGACACCTTTGTAGCCACAATCTTTGATCAAATCAAAGTTGTCCAAAGTGACAATGATTGGTGGGTTGATTCGGATGCTTCCAAGCATGTGTGCAAGGACCGCTCCTTCTTCAAGACCCTTGATCCGGTTGAAGATAAAAAAAGTGCTCCACATAGGCAATATATCTACTACTAACGTCAAAGGGACAGGCTAAGTAGAATTAGTCTTTGCTTCTGGTAAAATCCTTACATTAAATGATGTATATTATGCACCAGAAGTTAGGAAGAATCTTGTTTCTGGTTTTCTTTTGAATGGATTTGGCTTTAAACAAGTGTATGAAGCTGATAACTTTATTCTGTCCAAGGATAGTGTCTTTGCTGGGAAGGGCTATGCATGTGGTGATATGTTCAAAAAAATATAAGCACTGCTTTTAGTGCTAATAAAGTGAATGGTTCTGCTTACATGCTTGTTCATTCTGTTTCTTCTTTATGGCATAATCATCTTGGACATGTAAATTACAAAAGATTGAAAGAAATGTCTAGACTTAAGTTAATTCCAAACTTTGATGGAAACATAGAGTTACAAGACTTGCATGTTAACCAAAATTACTAGAAGTTCTTTTCCTAATGTTCAAAGGATCACTAATTTCCTTGAATTAATTCATAGTGATTTAGGTGACATTCATAGCATTCATCCTTTTAGAAAAAAGAAATACTATGTCACTTTCCTTGATGATTGTTCAAGGTATTGCCAAGTGTATTTATTGCATGCTAAAAATGAAGCACTAGAGAAGTTTAGGATCTTCAAGAATAAGTCTGACTTACATTATGAAACCTTCATTAAAAGACTAAGATCAGGTAAGGGTGGTGAATATTATGATCCAATTTTTTTTCAATCTATCGGTATAATTCACGAGGTCACAGCACCATATACACCAGAACAAAATAGAGTGGTGGAAATGAAAAACTGAACTTTAACTAAAATGGTAAATGCTATGCTTTCTAACTCTAGTTTCTGGGGAGAAACAATACTTACAGCATACTATATTCTAAATAGAGTTCCTAATAAGAGGAACTCTATCACCCCTTATGAGTTATAGAATAAGAGGAAACCAAACCTGAGTTATTTCAGAGTTTGAGGTTGTAGGGCTATTATAAGAATCCCGAAACCCATGAAAATAAAATTAGAAGAAAGAGAAATTGATTGCATCTTTATAGGTCATGCCCAACATAGCAAAACCTATAGGTTAATGGTCATTAAACCAAATGCTTTGATTACGGTGAACACCATAATAGAATCAATAGATGCCATTTTTTATGAAAATAGATTTTCTTCAATTCCTAAACCCAATGATCTTACGCCAAATACCATGTCTCCGGGTAATGGACAAGAACAAAGAGACATGGTCGAAATAAGAAGAGGCGGATTAGAAAGGAGAAATCCTTCGGGTCGGATTTATTTGTCTACCTAGTAGAAGGGAAGGGACTAGGGATTCCATTAAAAATGAAATTCCCTATGTTTATAGCATTTACTCAAATTCTAGCACTTTTAAAGAGGTTATGGAATATCAAGATGCCCCTTTCTAGAAAGAAGCGGTCCAAGATGAAATGGACTCTATAGTGGAAAATAATACTAAGGTCCTAGTTGAATTACCCCTTGGATGTGAACCTATTACATCAAAGTGGATCTTTAAAAGGAAACGGAGAGTAGATGGTATCATAGAAAGGTTCAAAGCTCGGTAAGTAATATGGAATTTAACCAAAGGCATGGTATTGACTACTTCGACACATATGCAGGTAGCTAGGTTTGCAACCATTATAGTACTCATTGCTGTTGCTACGATTCAAAAGCTAGTGATTCACTAAATGCATGTAAAAACTGCATTCCTAAATGGTGAGTTAGAAGAAGAGGTGTATATGAAACAACAAGAAGGTTTTGTAATTCCAGGCCAAGAAAAGAAAGTATGCAAACTCATAAGATCCTTGTATGGCCTAAAGCAAGCCTCTAAGTAATGGCATCAAAAATTTGATGAAGTAGTGCTCTTATTTGGCTTTAGTATCAATGGATTTGACAAATGTATTTATTCTAAGTTTGAGCATGGAAAAGGTGTGATTATATGTCTAGATGTTGATGACATGCTAATTTTTGGAACTGATTTAGAGGAAGTGGGGATTTGGTTTTCTCTCTTCCAAGTTCTCTACGAAAGACATGGGGGAGGTTGATGTCATATTCGTCATTAAGATCATTATAAATAATGATGACATTTGCTTTCGTCAATATTATTGTATTGAGAAAGTACTTGGGAGGTTCAAATACCAAGATTGCTCCCTAGTAGCAACTCCTTTCGATCCAACTTACAAATTGACTCAAAATTATGGAAGACTTGTTGTACAACTTGAATATGCAAAGGTTATAGGGTGCTTGATGTGTGACATGGCAAGCACAAGGCTAGATATTACATTTTCCATTGGAAAACTAAGTCGATATACTAGTAATCCTAGTAAGTTTCATTGGCATGCAATACGTCGAGTTTTGAAAAACCTAAAGAAAACTCAACACTATGACTTGTTTTATTCAGGCTATCATTCGATCTTAGAAGGATATTCAAATGCAAGTTGGATAGCTGATAGAGAGGATTATGCCTCAACGTCAGGTTGGGTTTACTTGTTTGGTGGTGGAGCAATATCTTGGGCTTCTAAGAGGCAAACATGCAATGTAGATTCCACCATGGCTACTGAGTTCCTTCGCTGCAGCTAGTAAGGAGGCAGAATGGCTATGAAATTTATTGTTAGAAGTGCCTTTGTGGCCAAAGCCAGCGTCTCTGCTCTCCCTCCATTGTGATAGTAAATCAATGCTATTTAAGGTCTACATTCATGGGTATAATAGAAAATTGAGGCACATTGGACTTAGACATGTATATGTTCACCAATTAATAAAGGATAGAGTGATCACCGTTGATTATGTGCAAACAAGTGAGAATCTTGTAGATCATTTAACGAAAGGCTTAACAGCAGACTTGGTGTTGAAAACATTAAGGGTGATGGGACTTAAGCCCACATCTTTGATCACTAATAATGAAGCCTCAACTTAAAGCTTGATACGATGTCAAGTCTTAAATTTAATGAGTGATAACAATATAGAGTGATTGATAGTACTAACATATTTCATCCCAAGATAAGAGTGCTTCATTACAAGAAAACTGATAATGGGCGAGGAGCACTTTCGTCGCCCAATGTGTACAATTCGACGCCCTTTAATTAGGGCGGCGAAATGGTTTTCGTCACGACTTCGACGTCTGAATGTCAAGGCCCACAAAAAGGGCGACGAAATATCTTATTCGACGCGCATATGGACTGTATGGGCTATGAAAATTTTCGTCGCCCTACTTTGCATATGGCCTCGCTTTTCCTTTTTGTGGTCTGCATGTGCTATAGGGCCACGAATATTTTACGGCCCATTGTTGTCTGGGGCCTCGCTTTGTTATTTTCGTGGCCCTTACTATGTGTATGACCTCGAAAGTTTTTGTGGCCCATCCTTTTGTAGGGCCTCGCTTTTTAGTTTCGTGGGCCTTACTATGTGTATGACCTCGAAAGTTTTTGTGGCCCATCTTTTTTTAGGGCCTCGATTTTTAGTTTTTGTGGCCGTATCTACATAGAGGACCACTAGATTTGCTCACTAGGACATTGCCTTCATAGTTTTGGGCATTGAATTTTTTTGCATTACATTTCCTGGGTTGTTCGATACATCATTATCTGAACTATACAAACATGTCAAATAAAGCATCACTATATATTAACAAAATTCATGTACTTTGATTACTACTAATTACCATGGAAACATTCATACATATATATCCTTTAGTTTTTACAATACCCAAAATATGAAAATGGAACAAGCATTGATAGTTTTCTGTCCAAAAAAGGAAATCAGAAGCAGATACATACTAGACAAGTGAAATATATATGCGAACTGTACATGTTACAATGAGATATGTGCAAAATGATTTTTCACTTATCTCCAAGGCTCCCAGTTGACCTCTTGCATTCTTTAAGAAGAACATGTATCTACTCCTTGCTACCATGCCTTGTTGTATATACCCAAAAAATTGATGTCCATTGCTCGATTGAAATAAACCTAGCATTGAGCAATCAAGAATGAGCAAAAGGAAACATTGAACATTGCAAAATAATAGATTGAAGAAGCTTATAAAAGATTCAGCAATCAAGAATGAGCAAAATAACCCTAGCATCAGAGGTATGTAAACATTGAAGACACTTTGAAAACGGCATAATAATACCTTTAAATGTTTACATTCGGATGACAAAATGTGGCAGCATCAAGAGTAGCTTATCAAAACAAAAAATGACATCAACAATGTCAGAATAAACCAAAGGTATAGAAGATTCGAAGTTCTCACCATTTGAGCAAAAAGAAAGCATAAATGAACAGTGAAGTACCATATTTAACAAATATACCAAACTCGTGCTCTTTGCTTCCTCACCAGTGCAATACCACATTTAACATATATATAAATGAATCCTCCACTTGTACAATCCTCAACAGTGAAATACCACATTTACTACTCACAATCCTCAATAGATTGACCAAGCTTGTTCCATGGAATGCTCTTGCCATATATAAATGAATCCTCCATTTAACATATAACCAGAATCCTCCATATATATAACCCAATTCAGACCTCGAACCTGAATCGATCACAACATATAACATAGTTCTTAAAGCAATTAATCTGACATAGTTCTTAAGCAATTTAGAAGAAGCCGAACCCGAAGTGTTACTGCTTGGGTTTGAATCCTCCATTTAACTCATTGTTCCAACTCTCAAACTAAAATTTCATAGTAATCAAACAAATAGTTAGTGAGGCACTAATCACTAACTGCATTTAACCCCCCCAAAAAAAAGACAAGACAATAGCACATACACACACACACAAAAATTGCCTGGCAGTGGGCACTGCCACTGACCAAAAATAAAGTAGATTGTTGCAAAGTAAAACCAAAAAAAAACCCTAACATTTCTAACACACAAAGCCCAGCTGCCCTAAAAAAAAACCTAACATTTCCCATGCTCAGAAGGCCGAAAGACAAGACAGAGAAAGAGAGCAGCAAGTCAGCAACATGCAAAGCAGAGGAAGAGATCAATAGTTCTAGCACAAACAAAGATGAAAACTCATGGCTATTTTAAACGATGGCTACAACAAAATACCTCAAACAATTACAAGTAGCCACAAATATCCAACAACCCAGCAATCAGCAACACCATCCACAAGTAGCCACAAAATCATAGCACAGCAATACTAATCATAGCACACCAACACTGACCAAGCAGCCACCAATAACAACAGTATGTGCTTGCTTGTAACACTGACCAATAATAACAATATGTGGTTGCTACCACCAAGTAGACCAAGCACACCAAGCAGCCACCAAGTAGCAACCCAAAACGACAATAACAAGACAACAAAAACTCATCTCAAATTGAGAGAGAAAAAGAGAGGGGGGGAGAGAGAGAGAGAGGAGCCAAACAATAGCTCCAGGTATCGCTTCACTATGGAGAGAGATAGAGAGAGAGAGAGAGAGAGGGAGAGAGATAGAGAGGAGCAGAAACTGAAATAAATTGAGATAAACTAAAAAAATCATGTACATGAGCTATTTAAATGCCACGGTTCATATTACGCGGCATCTTCATGACCTCTGCTCTAATTTTCTTCTCTCTCTCTATTGCTTCCTTCTCATGTTTGCGCTCTCTCTCTATCAATTCCTGCTTGAGTTTATTATCTCTCTCTATTGCTTTAGATTTCATTTGCTCAATTTCAGCTTTGAGCTCTGAGTTGGCTGATTGGAACTCCCCGACTTAACCTTGCAGGGCAGCCTCTTTTTTCTATAGTTGTTGGATTCAGCAGCTACTTCGACCCTTATCACCTCAGTGGCTCTACCTTTTCTAAGCAGTTGTGGACCAGGCCCAAGCCCTCTATGGTAACCTGACTTTCTTTCATAACCAGGAGATAAGCTTCTTTGAGAGACAAGTTGTCAGCATCTTCCTTTTCAATTTGGCTTATGTGGAGTTCCTTAAATTCTTCATACTTTACCACTGCTTCAGGATCCCAGGATCCATCTTTATGCCTGTTTAGCACATACATATGACAAACACTATAAAATAAGATTTGTTGGTTCATATGTTAAAAGAGACGAAGTATACAAAAGGGGAATACGAATACACCTTTTCATCCTCTCCCATAATTGAACATATGCAGGAACTTCATCAATTTGTTGGGTAGGATCTTGTGCACTGCTATGGTGGGGATCTTGAGTAGAGTCTTGTGGGTGCATTAATGATGGAATTATCTGTAAAATAAAGAACAAAGTTAAAGCGAATAGTTAAATACTAATATATGACTACATGAAGCTACTTTCGTTAACTCACCTCATCATGATAAATTTTGGCAGTTGACTTCGCACCGTTTGTTAGTTTTATCTTTTGCCTCAACCTATTTGCCCGATTTTTTTCACTTATATGCTACAAGATGATAATTAAACAAATATGAATGCAACAAACCATAATCAAACAACCAACCTAATGTGAGCCTTTAGATGAAGAGTGCTCATAAAATACCTACTGCTTCGGATCTGCCCAATGGTTAACTAGCCAATCCGTTGTTCTTTGTGTACTTCCGAAGGCTTATTGCTAATAGCCTGAGTTATTGTCTTTCCACCAAAATGTTCTTCCTTTAGCCTATAGTGCCAACCTCTAAACAATAGCATACATTGTAGTTCCAGTGCACGGGCGACATTAATTCCATCGGCTTCTGTAGGCAAATTCCATTCTGCCTAGATTGGGGCAAATAAAAACACAAAAAATAATTAAAACTAAACCTCATGACTTGATTGCATTATATTTAGCCTATCTTGCTAGATAAAGTTATTAGTGCAATAAAAACAAATCATATATAAGAGTGGCTACGCATGTGATAAATCAAACAAAATCCCATCAAGCTAAACTACATTGACAGCACCTTAGCATTTTCTACGCATTAATACAAATCAGACGCTCATTGCATGTTGTTAAGCATATTCTTAGAAGGCAATTTTTAGAAGGTAAGTGTCATAAGTTAGTACAATATCTAGAATGTTATTAGTGAAACAAAAATGAATCACATATAAGAGAGACACAAGCAGAATACAAATCAGCACAAAATTGGCGTAGTCTTTGGCCCTTATGTATGCCATTAGCATTGCACTAAAGGGATGGGCATCCATCTTTCAGCAAAAAAGAGCTCACCCCAAAAACGGATGTAAATTGAGGCTAAGCATGTGATAAATTAAACGAAATCGCATCAAGCTAAACTGCATTGGCAGCACCTCAGCATTCTCTTCACAATAATGCATATCAAAAGCTTAGTGCGTGTTATTAATCATATGGTATAAAACCAACAAAGAAATGTCCTGACAGGCCAAGTACTGTCAATAAGGCAATTCCAGAAGGTAAGTGTCATGTGAAATTCAATAATATAAGATAAGAAGCCAAAGCATTTCATGGGTCGACTTAAGTATAAAGGATCAATATCAGATTCTAAATTATGAACCTAAGAGAAGAAAAAGTCATAAATTAGTACAATATCTGCAATGTGTACTTTAGCGCAACAAGAACGAATCACATATAAGAGTGACATTATTGATGGATTTCCCACATTCAATATGATAAGCTATATAATTGTAACTTTGCCTTGATTTTATCCAACAGTCTTTTCTTAGCATCTTTATCCATTTTAATCCAATTCCTGCAAGAGAAGGATTATGTTATACAACTTACAGGAAATATAATTACGATTACTTGATCGGGTAGTGCAAGAGTTTAACTGAAATAAAGAAAATAATGTTGGGAGCTTATATCCAAGAAAAAATGGACAAAAATTACCTTGAATCTAGTGGGCAGAATTCCTTCACCCACTTGCTACACTCACCAATGAAGCGGTTAGCATTTTTACTGTCTACACGTTCCATGTCTGGTGTGATCTTCGCAAAAGGCTTAACATTAGGGTTTTGCTCCCTCTCACGTAGTGACTTCAAGCCTCTAGTTAGCCCACGCTTGCAAGCTTCGAGTTTCCATACAAACAAGTAATCATCAAGATCATCGGCAAATTTAACTTATTACATACATATTCAACCCCAAAGCAGAAAAAATAAGAAATACCATTCCGAAGTGCTTGTTGGCTTCTCCTTTTCTGCCTATAACTCAAAGGAGGTTGCACATCATTTTGAGTAATGTCACCTTCTGTAAGGGGCTCGTTTTGTGACACTACAACCTGGGAAGATGCATTTGGTGCCATGTTCCTACATATAAGAGTGATAATATCAGCAACAAAAATATGATAAATGTAAAACAATTAGAATATATTAACAAGCCAAGTACAATATTTCTTACCACTATTCACTACCACTATAATTGTCTGATTCATCCTCTTCAAGGTCCCTATCAAATGAATCTATATCTGATTCTCTATCTGAGAAATCATCCTCATCATCCTCACTCACCACATCCTCATCATTTTCATCATTATCGTCCTGGATGAAATTAGCATCCACCAGGTTCGCAACAACTATGTCCGCATCAACAATGTCAGGCTCTACATCGTCCCTAACTAGAGGAATTTCTTCATCATCCCCCTCTTGAATACATATAGGATTAGCTATGTCAACCTCCATATTCTCCTATAATGACTCATTATTGCCATCAACATCCTCAACATTAGGGAAATCAAAATAGTAACGCGAGTTCATATTTATAACCCACTTCCATTGCGGATCTTTGTGAGCTGCAATGTTAAAAACTTGACGGATTTGACAAACTAAAGCAAAGGGTTCATTTGTCTATAAGTTACGAGTCACATTGATAAGAGTTCCCCCAAACTTATCCCTTTTAATCCCTCTCCCTTCATTATATACATCAAACCATCTACACTTGAACAATACAACTTTGGGACTTGCATGATTTTTAAGGGCATCATATTCTAACACAATGACCTCCTTTAATACACCAAAAAAATCTTTCTTTCCATTTTCTGTTCCCCCCTCAACTACCACACCACTGTTTTGTGTTTTTCGATTTCTTTGACACCTTCTTGTGTGAGACCTAAATCCATTAATTACATATCCTTCATAACTGGTAACACCTTTCATTGGACCTCGGGCCAGACACAACAATTCTTCTGTAACTCTTTCTTCCCCTTCATGCCAAAGTTGTACAACCTATGTATGCATACAATCAATTACGACAAAGACATAAAGAAAAATTCATAGTGAAGTATTTGGTAATATAAAGATTATCTTACTCTACTCTCAAACCAATTGGAGAAGTCAGGCTTTTGTACATCAGTGGCGTTGTCATATTCACTAATGATATGAAAACTTACACAATTAATAACATATCCATTAATTTGTAACTATATATAGCTCACTATATAAGGACACTTACTCATAGAAAGGTTCTGCCTCTTTGTAATTTTTTAAGACATAAAGTCGAGCCAGTTTCCAATCTTTATGGCTCAGTTGCTTAAAATTGACCTTTCCTATTGGCTTTCCTGCCTTGGCAAATATGGACAACTAGTGGGGTTGGTCTACTTCCGCAGTATCATTGCGGTCTACACGGTTGAATTTTGTCTCCATCATAGACAAATATTTAGAACAGAAGGTTAGGCATTCATTTTGAATGTAACCCTCTGCAACACATCCTTCAGGGCAATTTCTATTGCGCACATCAGTTTTATACATGCACATTCCCCTAACAAAAAACAAGAAACTTTAGTTATACATGCTTTGAAAATATTAACATATTACACTTTAGAAGTTTGAGAATTTTATTACCGTTCAACATGATACATCCACCGAAAAGGAATAGGGCCAGCCAACTTAGCTTCAGTTGCCAAATGTATAGCAAGATGCACCATTACATCAAAGAATGCTGGAATAAATATATGCTCTAACTTGCAAAGAGTGATTGCAATATCTTTCTCCATTTGCTCTAGAATGTCGATATCTAAGGTTCTAGAACACAACTACTTGAAATAATTGCTAAGTTCCACTAGAGGTTCAAGAACCTTTTTATCCAACATACCTCGAACTGCAGGCAAAAGCAAGTCTTGTATGAAAATATGACAGTCATGACTTTTCATTCCCGAAAGCCGTCCATCATCTAATGTCACACATCATGAGGTGTTAGAAGAATATCCATCTGGGACACGTAAACTTGACAATAAAGCAACCATGCTTTTGGAACTTGATACTTGTCTCCAATCAACTTAGGTCGCAATTTATCATGCATATTCATTTTTTAAAGATCCAATCTAGCATTCAATGAATCCTTATTCTTACCAGGTATGTTAAGTAATGTCCCAAGAATATTATCACAGATATTCTTCTCTATATGCATTACATCCAGGTTATGTCGAATTAATAGATGCCTCCAGTACGGAAGTTCAAAAAAGATGCTTCTCTTCTTCCATTGGTGTACCAAATATCTATCACCTCTTTTTCGCTTACCCTTCACATCTTTCCCAAAATCATTTTCACAATTGCTAAGTTCTTCACAAACATCATGCCCACTTGGGGAAATAGGAGGATGCCTTCTTTCAGGTCTCTTATTAAAAGATGTCCTGTTAGTCCTCCATTTATGATCCGGTTCTAAAAACCTACGATGTCCCATATAACACCACTTCTTTCCATGACACAACCTCTTAGAACATGTGTCTTTATGACAATTAGGACAAGCGAGAAGTCCTTTCGTACTCCAACCTAACACATTGGCATAGCCTGGAAAGTCATGCACTGTCCACATCAATATAACAAACATATCAAAAAACTCTTTGCTGTGAGCATCATATGTTCTTACCCCAACCTACCACAGCACTTTAAGCTCATCTATAAGTGGCTGTAAAAACACATCAATATCATTACCAGGGGATTTAGGGCTAGGAATTATCAAAGAAAGCATAAAATTGGTGCTACTCATGCACATCTAAGGAGGCAAATTGTAAGGCACCAAGATTACCGGCCATATACTATATCGACTACTCATTTGCGCTACTGGATTAAACCCATCAGTAGCTAAGGCCAACCTTACATTTTGCGGGTCTGAAGAAAATTGTGGATATAATTCATTCACATGTTTTCATGCTTTGGAATTAGCTGGATGTCTCAATTTACCATCATCAGTGCACCCCTCTTTATGCCATCTCATGTGTTCAGCTAGCTTTGAGGACATAAACATCTTTTGCAGCCTTAGTATTAATGGAAAATGCCTAAGGACTAGGTGTGGCACTCTTCCTGCCTTTAAAGTCCCCTCATCATCCATGTCAATGTCATTATCACCTTCCATATCAACTTTCTCTTTCCATCGAGGGGCAGAACATTTTGGACATTTATCTAGGTCTCTGTTCTCCTTCCAATATAGAATGCAGTGGTTGATACATGCATCAATTTTCAAATAATCCAATCCCAAGGCTTTTGTGTACTTTTTTGCCTCATAAGAATTTTCAGAAAAGTTCTCGTCATTGTTAAATGCTCTTTGAAGCAACCTAAGCAACATAGAAAATGATTTATCACTCCATTTGCAACTCACTTTAATATGAAGTAATGTCACGATGAACTCCAACCTAGTGAATGTCTTACAACCAGGATACAACTCTGCCTCGGTATCTTCCATAAGCTTGTGAAACTCTTTCGGCACCTCATTTTGACCACCCTCATTTTCTGTATGGTCCTCATTAGACTCAACATTACCAAAGTTCACAATACTCATTGCTTCGCGCACTAACGGCCTCATATCATCACAGACCACAAAACTTTCAGCTCTATCTGATGCTACTTCTTCTATCTCATCATCACTACTATTGATATGATCTCTGTATTCTCCATGATGTATCCATGGATTATAGTTCCTCAATATACCCCGAATTATTAAGTGATTATAAATTGTGCTTCGATTACGAAACAAACACAAATTACAATTCACACATGGACACCTCACCTCTGTTCCGTCTTCCTTCCCACCAAAGGCAAGCTCCAAAAATTCATTAACGCCTGCTATATAATCAGGTTTTCTTCTATCACTAATTTCCCTATGATTCATCCAACTTCGATCCCTATCCATCCCTCAAAGAACTGTTACAACAAACATATAAATTAAAAACCACATAATCATATGATAGGATTGTGTTAAAATAAGCACGGCCAAACATGAATCGATCAACAAAATAATATAAAGTTTCACGTTATGTACCTACTCTGAACCAACAGTGCCTTTAGTTCCTCTTCCTCTACTCACAACTAAATCTGAAAAAATGATCAAACCAGAAAGAAGCTATTAGCAAAACTAATATAAGATTGGATTTGTTGAAGATAAGAAATCAATAATTCCTTTACAGAAACAAACCTAATAATAAGAACTTCGATAACAGTACAATCCAAGTGCAAGCAACAATATATCACTCCTTTATGCTATTATGAAGCGCAAGTAACCACTTAACGAATAAATCCAAACCCCCGAGACACACTACTTTACCAAATAACCTAGAAGAAGTAACAAAACATAAACCATCTATCTGATGTAAAAAAGGTATGAACACTATGAAAATAATGAATTAGTTGTATTAGAAACGTTGAATCAACAAACATATAAATTAGCATTAGTAAGTTATCTAAATTTTAACATTGCACAACATAAATTGCAAAGGATTTGTAGCAAGAAAACCTAGCATTTTAATAAGATCTTGGGTACACCAATTTGCCTATCAATCCAAGAACCATATGATTAACTTTAGTAGTATTAGAGCTTGTTCGTTTTCTGCTTCCACACACATATAAACCCAAAAAAAAAAAAAAACCCAATAAACAAAAGACTGGCATTTGCTTATTTGTAGGTGATATCTACAACTTCAACGCTGAGCAAACTATTCTTATTAATTTAGTTAATATCATAGCAGTATTTATACTTCTTTCTTTTTTTAGAAAAAGTTAGTTTTTTAAAATAAAGCTACTTATAGATAAATTTAATTAGTTACAAGTCATACGTGATTTAAATAGCAAAAATTTGAATTTCAAATGACTTAAGACAAAATTAAAGCGATTCTTGCTAATTAAGTTCTAGAAATCAATACGAAATAAAGTCAATAAGTATACAAGATCATCTAAAACGTAAGTTATTTTTTGCTAGAGACCTACCTAATCTCTTACTAGCTTGGCTATCGCAGTTTATGTAAAAAAAATTTTCAAACTTATACTTCTATACCTTTTCTTTTGAATCCAAGACATTATTCTTTGTATACAACTAAGTGGCATATGATGAACCTTTTTCTAAAGATTAAAAACAAAGTAAGGATTTATATTATTTCTAATTTTAAGACATATTATAACATCTAATTTATTTTTCTAATAAATAGTTGTATATATTTGAAACTATTTTCTCTATGGATAATTCTTGATGTAAGAAACTTGAACTGTCATTCTGCAATCATGTTTGAAATTAAACAATTGTTCAATTCATTATTAAAGACCCTTGCAGCCAGTTCTCAAAAGGAATACTCATTAAAAGGGGTGTGCACATGGAATTGTACAAAATCAAACATATGAGATGAGAGCAATAGCAATAAATCTGTAAGATGGCAAAAAGATATAGATTCAGGTGAAATGTAGCTTATGCATGCTCATCTTTTCAAATCTGTAAGAGTGCGCACATGGAAGCTGACAAATCCATTACTACACAAACCTAATATACAGAATAATTGGACATCAAATCTGGTTGTTCATATGCAATCATTGGAGAAGTAAGAAGATGATTATAACAATAAACCATCTATCGCAACAATATATCTCTGATTTTGGGATAATCTCAGCAAAGTGCTCCACTTTAATTACAAACATGGTTGTCTTGAACGGGGAAGAACAGGGGTTTTAATTTTCTTCTTTATGACTATAAATCAACTTCCTTGAAACTATTCTTCAATCACTATTCAACATATCAAGCATCCTTTACCCCCTCCCTTTTTCAAATAAGATATCAACCACCTATAATTTGTCATACAACAACAAAATCACAACGTCCAATTCGACGTTAGGCCATATAGAATAACCTCAAAAGACCTCATAAAAAAATTTACTTACAATCAGAACTCAAGCAAACTAGAACCCGAATCAATAAGAAGAATCATTTGGCAGATTTTGATAATAAATCAATAGCACAAATACAATAGCTTCACAAGGTTGGCATTTCATAAGCTTCAGAACATTAGAAAATTTTAGCAACAACTGTATAGAGCCAGTATGCCTTGCCTGAACCTACTAGTGCTCAATTTGACTTTGATGAAGTAAAGAAGCTCACATCAATTTAAGAATAGTAAAGGAATCACACCATGTGTTAGCTTATGCATATACAATTGTTTAATTTGAAAATAGAGCATGCATAGATTCAGGCGAAAGGTATCTGAAAATAGATTCATTGTGCAATCAATTACTAGCAACAATAATAAATCACTTACGTTTTATCAAACTTTTAGATTTATCAAATAGAAGAAACACTCATCAGTGATCAACATATCACACATTCAAAAATACTATTAGAATGCCTCGAATCTGTTTTCTTTAGCCCCCTTTTACAGACCTAAGACGGTGGTCTCGCTGACCGGTCAGCGACTCGGGGTCCAGGGGCAACGTGCCCTGGTTTGGGGGATCGGGGGCGACGTCCCCGAAACTGACGGCGTACGTGATGCATGGGTTAGAGTTCCAATATCATCGGATGAATAAAACTATCCCTCTGGAATATATACAAGAAATGCATATACTTTCTCACATCCATCAGTTTCTCACATCCGTTATAACAAATGCATATACAAGAAGCATCCGTCAGTTTATAGTATAGCATACTTCAAGGGGGGTTAACTAGTAGCTACTGGAATATATTCAGCATCTCATATCAAACATTTTAACACCAAATTACCATGATGATAGCCACTGGAAAAAATTATATATCTAGCATAGAGATATACTATTACTCTTAAGACATTTATGAAGTCACAAGGAGTAAACTGTCCCCCTCGAATGCATCTCTGATTAGAATTTGCAAAACCAGCACTAATTGATGAGGTTATTCATACACAGGGATGGGGGGAGAGAGAGAATACCCCAATCAAAAGCACATTCCTCACTAGCTAGTAGCACCCATCTCGTTGGCTTGACACTTGATGCCTAATTAAACACAATCAAATATCAACCCAAAAGTTAGAAAAATTTTTAGTGTAAAGATCTGTCAAATATATATGGTTGTGAACTCACAAAGATCTGTCATACCGTTTCTAATAATTGATTGCACAATTGTGAACTATGAGATCTGCAAAGTAAGAGTACAAAAAGGTGAAAATTAACTACAACTCCTAGTAAAATCAGCAAAAATTCCTAAAAAGGACCAAATTCGAAAACTAGGGTTAAGGATTTCAGCAGAACTGAACTATTGAACATCAAAACGTTGTCTCCTTTCCATAGCCTTTCTAAATTATGCAAACCTAAAAGCAATTCTCAACAAAATCAAATTTAAACACAAGTAAGAAGGAAATCGAAACCCTAATTTACACACAAGCAAGAAAAACAGAACCAGACAGAGATGAAAAGTAACCATGCGAACTGAGAAGGGCGTTAACCTTTCTTTGTCGTCCAGGAGCAATGTCTGTGCGAAGAGCTGGTTGAGGAGTCTGCAGATACTGGAGAAGTGATTAATTGATTGTAACTCGCAATCAGCCACAGAGATGCCTATGCGAATTGAGAAGGACAGAAGCAATTGAAGAATAGAACAGAGCAGAACAGAGCCCAGAAGCCTGTGAATACTGGAAGAAGAGAAACACAGAGATGGAGGAGAAAAGAGGTGAGGTGAGAATCGTGAGATGAGGAGTCGTGAATACCAGAGAAGAGAGAGAATGAACCGAGAAGAAGGGTCTGGAATTGAGGGAGTTCAGTTTTGCCTGTGCACGTGCGCCCGCTATCTGAAATTTCAAAAAAAAAAATTTTGAAAATTTTGGGGGTTGTTCCGAAATCTTGGGCTGGGGAAGCATAAAAGCATGGCCCATAATGACAAGGAAGGGCTTCAATTTACAAAAGCGACGCCCATTATTCATATTGCGCGGCGAAATACAAAAATCGTGGCCCAATATTAACTATAGAACGATGATTGAAATTTGATGGTTATAGTTAAAGTTAGATACGTCGAAATTATTTTCGTCACCTCATACATACTTTTTGATGCCCAAACCCTCTTTTCTTGTAGTGCTTGTAAACTGTAATGTTCTAAGAGAGTGAGTTATGCTCTTAATAGACCTTGATTGAATGACTTGTGTTACAGGAGCATGATTCTAAGGTATACCTATGTGAGTGTGAAGTGTGGCTGTTTCAAAGAGCTATAGGGCTTGGCTTGATGCACTCATGAAAGATATGGACACATGGTCGGATAATAGTGTCAAAATGTTAAGTGTAATTTGAGATTTGTATGTGAAATGTATCCAATTAATCAAAAAGGATATATATATATATATATATATATATATATATATATATATATATATATGTAGTTCAAAGACTTCTCTACTATTACATTCAGATTAATTGAAATTATATTCACTAAGTGAAAGTTCAAGTCACAAGGTACTTTCATTATACATGAATCTTCAGGTTTGCTTGGATCTTGCTATGTATCTCTCTTCTTTCTTAGAATGGTGGGGGCTTGTATGGCTTAGAAATGGCGGGGAGTTGTGGAGGAATTTCAAGCCAGAAAACACCACGGGTGAACTGTGGTGGTTCCATGGAGAGCCCGTGGTGGTTGTCGCGGTCGTGGTTTTGGCTTGGTGGCTGGGGAAACTCGGCAATGGAGACCACGGTCAATCTGTGGGGGGCAGTTTTTTCTGATATTCTCATCCAGATTGATGCCTCCTCAGCTAAAAGATGTGTCATTTCAAGAGATACCTACCACAAATGATGCCTCTTCAAGTTTGTGAGGCATCCATATAAGAAAGAGGGCTTTACAAGAGTAACATACGTAATGCATGTGACTGACTATAGCACCTCCATTGATTGACCTTTGAGAAAACCTTGAACACTACACTTGTTCTTCAGCATCTTATCCCTATGATTATTTGTGGTACAATAAATAAGTCTTAAGGAAATGATTCTATCACGATTTGTTGAATTATCGAGTACCACATTTAACCCTTACTATTTGGCAATCTACTGCTAGTTAGTAGTTATTAGCTAATTGTATTAGTTGCTTGATTTAACTCATATTAATTATTTCTAAAAAAAGTGTTTGGTAATATTTGCTACTTTAGTAATGCTACTTGGTAAAATTTCACTTATGCTCATAACAATATTTTATTTTTTTCAATACAATTATTTTTATTGCATATTTATTTTTCTCAGCATTTATTATGAATTATAAATTAATTGTGAGTAATAAAATATATAGAATTACATTTATATCTTCACCCAAAAGGCCAAATTTGTTATTTATTATCACAATATTTTTGTTTAATGTTAACTTAAAATTTTTAAGTAATAATTGAAATTTATATGACATAATAATATTTAGAACATTGTACATCTCAAAAGACTAATTAACCTATATTATTTATTAAATTAAAAAATATTTAAATTAAAATTATGGACTCTTAGATTCAAATCCTCAAGGATGGTCACCTTCTCTAAGTTGTTGCCTTCTCTAAGTTGTTGAGTTGAAGGAGGGGAGTGACAAGAGGAAGACGGCAAAACAAGCAAAATGAACGAATGGGCATCATATTAGTAAGGGAGTAGAGGTTTTTATTTTGAATATCAATGAATATAATTTTGTCAAAAAAATAGGGCAATATGGTAATTTTGATACTGAATAATAAAAAGCTCTTGCAAAAAGTTCATCCGAAGAACTTTTTACAAATTAGCTTTTTGGATTCAAAAAGCAATTTAACCAAATAACTCAAAGACCTTTTTGACCAAGGCCAACCACCTAATACCCCAAAAAAATTTTATCAAACAAGACCTATATATAAGCTACGGGAAAAATGGCCACACGGCCAGACGACCCATTTGTAACTTGTATGTAAGACAAATTTCATAGGGCAATTTAATGTAAGTGCCTCAATCTTGAGATCAAGACTAAAACGTTCATGTAAAAGAAATTCCTCGCTGCAACCATCTTTGCAGCAATACCAAACTCTCACGATAGAGAGTGCAATATGCAACAGTAATAGACTGTTGGTGATAAAATGAATTATTTTTCACAAGATTTTTCATATGCTGCGTCTCCATGTCACACAGTTTGATGACCTCTCTTGCGGCAAATATCAGCTGACCATTTTTCTTGAAACACAGGATCTTTGGCATACAACGTTGTTCCAAGTTTATTGTATAAAGTTTACTCCAGGTTTGTGGCACCTGCTCCTTCTCCATCACCCACAAAGTGCAGGAATAATTCCCAAGAAAACCCAAATCCAATAGTCCAACCCACTCACGATAGGCAACAGGGCGTCTGCTACATAATGAATTGCCAGAAGGTAGTGTTATGTAGTCAAATGCTTCGTCTTTCACATCAAATGACACCAGATGTGAGCGTCCTGCCTCAACCATGGTTACCCAAAATATGGATCCTTGAATTAGAACACCATCGAGACCCGAGTGCACATGACTGATCATGCTCTCTTCATAGTCAACAATGCTCCTCCAGGTGTTGGTATTAAGGGTGTAAAGATGAACTGAGGTCGACGGATGCTTGGCAATTGCAACCACCTTATAATCATTATTCACCAGGTTAAAGCCAAACCCAAAAGTAGGATTACAAATCTTGAGACTGGGGAGTCTGTGGGCTCTCCCTATGATTGGGTTCCAGAGCATAATCTCCTTCAGGGCCAGTATGTATGACGTATAATAGTTAGACAATAAGAGCAACCCATTGACAGAATTCCCACATATAAGATAATTGTCAGGACATCTAACGCCATTATCACGTATACTTTTAAGTTTTTTGAAGGTATGAGCAGAACGCAACGTCCAGATATCAGTAACTCCATGGCCAATAAATGTATGGCGAACGAATGTCAAAATGGGAGTATTATCATCATCGTCATCATCATGGTAATGAGCAAGATGAACGTAAGCAAAATCTGGTGAAGAGATTAGGGAGTGCCATGACTTACAAACACGCCTGAACCTCAGTAGACTCTTGACTGGCAGCCCATGAAGTATTTTAGTCACCAATTCCATGGGCAAGTACTTCACATTGGAGGATGACTGTTTCTCCCCCTCCATCTTTGTTAGAATTGAATGATGATTCAATCTGCACCGCAAATCAATATAATTAGAGGATTTATTGAATTGGATTCATGTACTTGCAGTTAGCCAGAACGACTAATAGTCGTAAATTTCAATTCCCAACTAGTTGAGATTTCAATTTAGTAGATAAGAGATAATTCCTCAACAATCAACCATATCAAACAAGCGGAAAATACTTACGAACTGTTGGATGCTTACTATGAGGAAGAAAAAGCAAAAGCAAAGATGTCTTGGCGCTACGCCGGAATATATATATACTAGGGTTTAGGGATTGATTTCCAGGTCAAACCCTAAACCCCCTAATTCAAAGTGGTTATCGATTTATGAAGAAAAATAAAGACGCCGAACGGAGCGCCAAAATGTGAGAAGTAGGGGATTTGCAAACGAAAAAGGAAGGAGGATATATGTATACTCTTATATTTATGTTTTTATTTTTTATTACGGAAGAGGAGAAAATATAGTTTCGAAGATAGGATGGAATTAATTATATTTTTTGATGTCATTTTTCGTGTTCTTTTCTTTTTTTCTTTTTTTTTTGGTTTGGTTGGAGTGAGGAAGGAGGTGCTTATAAGGGATGGACTACACTATGTGCGTGTGTGCCAAAAGGCGAAACCGTTTCATTTATGGAATTTGAACTCTTCGTTTACTCCTTTTTGTTTTTTATTTTTAGCGTAAGGTACAATAAAGAAGATGTAAACGCAGTTTAACACAAGTGAGAATAGGGGTATTCATATCTAAAACATTAGTAGGTAATTTATAGTTGGAAAAGCTTGACTTGACACGATAGCATGATTCAAATTCGACATGAATTACTCAGAGAAATTTGAACTGATCGATACAAATTGAAGCAGTTTCGACCCGAAGTTGACACCACTTGACCATTTAGTATGAAGACATGATATTTTTTAATTGTGAGTAAAAATTATTTTAAATACTGACACAAAATTAATCTATTTATTAAATGAGTTAATTTAAACCGAATTATTTCCCCACTCTAGATAATCGTCCAATAATTATGCCCAATTTGGGGCCAATGCATGCATAGATTCATTAGAAGAAGGTCTGGCCAAAACATGACCTGTAGTAGCTCCTTGTTTGGGTAAGAGACTACGGGCTTTGCCTACAAATAGAATGAGATCCTCGTTTAGCAGAGCAACTTTTTTCCTCAAGAAATTAATCTTATGAGTGAGCAAATTAATGCAATGATGATTTTTAAGAGGGGATTTAATGTCAGGAACCATGTAAAAAACCAACTAAATGAACACGCAATATTGTTAGACGCACCTTTATTAAAAAAATACCCACCCCAAAAGCCAAAAGTATGCTTGCCCAAAAAAAAAAAGCCAAGAGTATCAAAGTATTGGAACCGAGATAAGACGCGTTTAACAAGTGAAGACCACGATGAACGTATTAGCAAAATAATAAATTGTAGTGGCATGCAATAGAATTTTTTTTTTTTTTTCCTGAGTACATACATTATTCTAGAATGATAAAATGGTTATTGTCACATTTATTTATAGATCTCTAAAAAAAGATAAAATAAGAATGATAATTATTATTCTAGAATGATACATTACTATTTGTCATACTAGTTTGTGTCCATGCAATTTGCATGGGATCTTTAAATTATGAAAAAAATTGCCGAGGGAAGATGTAGTTTTTAATATTATTTTAGTATGTACTACATTTTATAGGTGATAAAAAAAACATTTAAATATCAAGGAAATAATTCAATGGGGAGGTAACATTTTCTAGGGTAAAAATTTTCTCCAGATCACAACATGACCAAGGGCATCATCCTAGTTGCATATGATCCATCACTATTGCATGTGTGTGCGTGGGTATAGGTGTGGTGTATCCCCATAGAAATTTTCTCTGTTGTGCACGTATACTTTCCGTGTCAAGGGCACAAACTTAATTTCAAAACTAACAATTATTACATGATGATCCCTTGTAATAGCGTACCACGAAGTCCTAAATGGTTACACCATCCTGATAATTCGCAACATCACTAAGATAGATTCAACATTCTCCCTTGCAGATGTTAATGCTATCGCTTTGAACATAATATAATCAGTGTCACATCGCTCCCCCAAAAAAAAGCTAATAAATTTTTCAAAATATTATGTCACCTGCAGAATTGCTCAGTCCCTACCCAAGAATATATTCCAGTAGAAGACTTAAGGGTTTTAGTTAAATCCCATTGCATCAACCACTAAATGCAAGTGGGAATGTGGGATATAACAATTGTATAGATAACATAACTTGCTATGCAAAGTATAAACCAAGACCTAAAAACTAATGCCATCTTCTGTTTTAATTTTTAAAGAAAATAATGAATCAAGCTCTCAAACTCTAATCTCCTGAGCATGACCTGATACACTGTGCCACTGAAATGCTAGCTTGAGGGTTGGAGGCCACTCCTAAGCAGCTACTATCTTGTAACCAGCCACATATGTCTTTCACTTGCAACAATGAATTAAATTTGCATCAATTGCAAATGCTATCAGTTAATAGAACTATGATACTTTAGCAAAATATAAATTCACTAACATTTTAATCAAACATAACCCAAATAGCTTCAATTATGCTCCTCATCAAACGAAAAATATAACATAGGAATAGAAAATTTGCAGATGGTAAAAGAAAGTTAAGTGACCGAGAGCAATAGCAAGGTTACAACTAAATATTCTCACTTTTTAATGAGAAGCATCGATAAAAAATAGAACATATAGGACACCTCTACACCAGGGTACATGCCATATCACTAATAGCCAATGCCATATCCCAAAAAATTGACGACATGTCAAAATGAGAAAGGGGTTGAGTCATTGAGGAGAAAAAAACTGATATAACTCATGCAAACTAATTAGAAGCATAATTAAAAAATGTAGTTAAAAAAATTATAGAGTAATCTATCTTAACAAATTGTACAAATCTATAATACCTAAAATACCTTAAATGGATCATGGAGACTTATCATTTGATGTCCCACGCCAATATTTTCTATGTTAGCAAATCGTATAAATATGTACCATCTAAAAAAGGATATGTCAAAGTGAAAAAAGGTTTAATTGACGAGAATTTGGACAAAACAAAAAGGCATGACAATAAAAGAACTACCTCGAATAGGTTGTAGAGGCTAATAATTAGTATTTAAATTTTTTGCATCAACATTGTTTATATAAAAAAGTGTAGCAATTATACATGGAGATCGTGTGAAAAAAGTTTATATCATTGGATTTCTTTCCTTATATTTCCAGAGTAGTGAAAGCATATTAAATTCCCTTAAATCCCAGGGCAAGGTAAAGGAAGGGGACAAAAATCCATGACAGAACGTAATTGTTTTCTTTTTTTGGGGGGGTTCCATAAAATGAAGACAAAAGAGGGGAAAGTAGAATTTGCTGCTCACCATTCCGATTAATTTGAAGGTCTTGGATGAGAGGCATAGGTCTATCAGTCTATGGGGCATGTTATCGATGATTTACTCATTAATATTTTCAATCTTAATCCACAATATTAATTTGTGACGATATACCAGTTGTAAAATCGAAAAAAGAAAAAATAAGTTGGTGCGGCAAAAATACAAAAATAAATAAATATGCTGAAAAAGTTGTAAGAATAGAAGAAAATCAATGCTTGCTTACAATTCCTTGATTTGAAGCAGGAAAATTAAAAGGAAGGGGGGATGTGAATTTTTATAGGGTAGTGGGGGAGTAACTGAATTGATAAAGGGAACGGAGTAACTAACAAACAGACGTTTTTGTGAAGAGTAGAGCTAGGTAATAGGTCGTGTCGGGTCGAGTTTGTGTTCTTGTTCGTGTCGAACTTAAACAGATTGAAAATTTATCGACCTGAACCTAACCCATTTATTAAACGGGTTGAAAAATCTTGACCTGTACCCATTTAATTTTTAAACAGGTTGACCCGCTTAACTCGTTTAAGATAAACAAGTCAAGTTCAGTCGCCTAGCTAACCATTTACACATTTAATATCTTCAACTAATACGTAATTATAGTGTTAGAAATTAAGTTTACATATTACATTAAATAATTGCTCTTTAAAATTCCCCTGATTCATCATAATTCACAATTTTTAAAAATTTTTATATCCTTCATTATCTAATGAAAAGTAAATAGATAAATAACAAATGGAAAAATGAGTTGAGTTATTTAACTTATTTAATTAAACGGATTAAATAGGTACTTTTTCGTGTCGAGAATCTCAACTTGAACTTAACTCATTTACTTAAACGGGTTGAACGTGTCAACCCATTTAATTAAACGGGTCGAAAATTTGTATCCAAACCCACTTAATTTTGTGCTAGGTTCGGGTCGGTAATCATGTCGAGTCAACTTTTTCTAGCTCTAGGGAAGAGGATATTAATTTTTAAACCATCAAATTTAAAATTTTATTTAATTGATATACAGATAGAGATAGAGATAAATTCTTAAGAAAAGGAGATTAATAGATAAACTGTGGGGTTTAAAATTTTAATTGATATAAAGACAAAGATAGAGATAAAGATAAATATAAATGATAGAATGATAGTACATCAATTAAGTGATTTTTTTAACAATAATTTAAAATCAATTTGAAATTGTAACCATTTAAAGTACTTCGGCGGGATTAAATGAGAGGTGTGAATTTAGAGAGGGAAGGCTTTTCAACACCCTTTTATTTTTACGTTTATGATATAAAGATTCATTTTTGAATCTTCCCCCCCCCCAAAAAAAAAGGTAGGAGACATAATTCATATTCATTTGTCAAATTCTTCCATGTGTGCTAGATAAATTGTTCTGAAGGCTTTTCCTACTCCGAGTTGTAAAGATTTTGAAGACATATTGAGTTATAATTACCGACAAAATGGGACTACCTAATTTTCCTACTCCAGCATTAGTTTTCTTAATTTATTTTTTTACATTTATTGTCAGTATTAATATTGTATTCGATGTACCTATCCTCTATACCAAGTTTTTTTTTTTTTTTGGGGGGGGGGGAAGGTGAGCTAACTCAGAAAAATATTACTATATTAGTTAATCATCTAGAGAACGCTGCAATCAAAAGGGGGATTAAATATATTTTGTTATTTGTGACAGAATTACTATCACTTTTTTGTTTGACAAATATTAAAAAGGTTAATTTGAGGGAATTTTTTTATCACCATTTAATAAAGGGTAAAAATATAAAATAATTAAAGAATTATGGTAATTAAATAAAAATAGAGCACTAATCATTATAAGGAGCGAAAATAAAATATTACAATAGCAAAGATGAAAGTCAAAGCAAATATATCTCATGAAAGACTCGATCAATAGGATAGGTGAAAAATAAATTAAAAAGAGTAAAAGAAAATAACAAAGAGAACTCTATACAAATTATAGGACAAAATTACAAAATGACAGAAACATACGCATTGGCTTTGATCAATTAGAGTTATGTTGGAATTAAATTTTGGGTAAGAATATGGATAGGAATGGTAGTTACATTTGAATTCGAAGCAAATTCGATTCGATCTGAGATAAAATTATCCGCTTCAAATCCGATACAGAAAAATTCGAGTCCGAATTCGAGTTAGATTCGGGTCGGATTTGGAGGAAGGGTAAAATCCGATCCGATTTTCAATCTGATCTTACTAGTTTTTAAGTTTTTTAAATATTTTAAATTTTAAATTTAAGTTTAAATTTGAAAATTTTTATAAATAAAACCTACCCAATATGCCGCCCGCGCTCCCCCACCCCCAAGCTGCTAGCCCAGCCTAGTGCTTTTTTTTTTTTTTTGGTCAACATGTTTTTTTAATATGCAAAAATTAAATCGTGGAAACCCTAATACTCCCCTTAGTCACTCTCTCTCCTCTCCATTTTGCCAATTGCTCTTGTTGCTCGGCTCGCTAGTCAGCTAGTCGCTCTCAGCCTCTCGCTACTCGCTAGTCGGATTGTTGGAGTAGTAGCTCTCTCCTCAATCATCGGATCAATAATATGATTAAAATTATGGTTGTGATTGAAACATGTTAACGAGGGCCCAATTGCGCAATATGTGATAATATTATTATGGTTGTGATGAAGATGCAAATGGAATAGATATGATGAGATAATGAGATAGTAATAAATGGATTAGTGATATGATTAAAATTATCTTCTAAACTTAATTTTCATGAAAATCTCAACTCCATACAAATAATAATTATAGATATCATTGTATATACCCCTAGTCGAAGACCAATAGAGAAGAAGGGCTAAATGGAGGCAAGGGGAAGATTTGTACTCTTTTTTTTTTTTTTTTTTTTGGTCTTTTTATGAGTTGAACATGTTATTTGTGATATTTCAAATGTATCTCATAGTTGTTAAGATTTGTAATTGTTAGAACATGTTATTATTTTGTTGAGCTTGAAATATGTTCCTTCTTTTATTCCTCATTTAGCTTAAATGTTCAGTGTTCGGTTAATACGATATACGAACACCGATCATCGCATCGACAGGAGGGTAATATATAGAAAAATTATATAACATTATCGCGTGATAAAATTAATTATTTTGAATCTGATTAAATCTAACTCCGTTTATCCGATCTGAATTCGATCCGTTGACATTCCTAATTATGGAGGAGGAGAAGTATGACCGCACAAAGGAATCCGAGCCTATATAAAATGCTGACATTCTCATTCAATAGTTCTCAGTCACTCTTTGCCAGCAGCAACACCACAACGTTTGTCAATGCCCATATCGAGTTGGAGGGAGATGCCGTAGGTCCACGTCTTGTCGGTGATGGCCGAGTATTTTAGATCAGTGAAGCGAGAAGGATTAAGGAAGGAGACATACGAGAAGATTAATACTTCATTCTCTCCCTCTCTTTTGTAACTCTAACACTGTGTTTGAATTGGGGTTAGAGGAGGAAAAGGGAGGGGAAGTAGGAGGAAGGGACGTTAATTAATTCCTCTTTCCCTTGTTTGGGAAAAAAGTGATAGGGGGAAAAAGGGAGAACACTACAACTCTATTAACCCCCATACTTCAATTTTTGTTCCCCACAAATTGAAAATGAATGGAGGTGAGGGGAAGTTACATAAAAATTTCAATTATAATAATAGTAATTTTTCATTTTCCCTCCCCTTCCCTCCCATTCCTTTTCTAATTCAAACATATATAACACATATAGTTAATATCCTTTCCCTGCCACTTCAAATCCAAACAAGGTAAATATATTTTCTTTTCCCTCCCTTTCCTTTCCCTCCCCTTCATTAACCTCCCATCCCCTCCCCCTCTAATATCCAAACACACTCTGAGAGCATTTGAATTATGAGGGGAACTAAAAATATGGGGGTGGATTTAAAAACTAAATGGGAAGGCTGTTATCCGATGGTTGGGGAGAGCTATTGGATGAGATGAGGAGAGGAACTGAACAAAGAGAGTGGAGTGGTAGTACGATAGTGTTATTGAAGATTCTACCATGGTTAACTTTTTTTTTCAATTATCATAATTAAAACTGATAAGAGCCCTTGGTTTGATTTTACAAAATCTCAACCGTTGAATGATATAAAGGGAGTCGATTACACGAATAAAAAAGTAACCGCCCAGCTTCTCTACTCCCCTCTCTCTCTTTATCTCTCTCACTCTGTCACACATGAGCACTTCTATCTATCCTTCTACCTCTTTCTTCATGATTATGATTAAACCCTGTTCAGCATCAAGCTTCATATTTTGTAAAAAGCAAAATTCTACCATAATTGAATTTTTTTAGAAAATTATTATAGCTGACAAATTTAAACGCTTGATGTAAAGAAAACAAATCCAAGCCATTAAAATCAGCAACCTACTAGCTGATGCATAGATTGATTCGTCTTTCTCTCTCTTCGGTGCTTACCACTGTCTCCCACAATTTTTCTGGTCTGCTTGACTATGTTTATGGTATCCAATTGAAGACATCCTTGTAGTCCTTTCTTTCTGAAACTATATGGTGGTCAATAATTCAAAGTCGCTGATCATGACAATAGCTACCAAAACTCCCTTTTGATTCTTTGCCACCGACAACCACGGCAGAACCACTATCACTGGCTCTCTCTCTCCCTCTCGCCCCCCCCCCCTTCTCTGGCCAAAATCAAACTTTGTTGAAACAGAGCATCTTCTCAAGCTGCATTGCGTAAAGAGATTGGAGCTTGCTTTCTCATCAAATCTACAAGATCTTGCCAGTTTTTTGTTTTTTGTTTTTTTTTTTTAACTAATACTAGTGAATTACTGTAACACTGAATGATGATTAATATCTGTTTATTACAACAAGAGAGGGAGGGCGTTCTATTAAATAATCTTCTTTACCCCCAAAAAATGAAGAAAATACTCGAATTGTTAATTTTGGTCACATGATTTATCTCAGCCTTGAGATTATGTAAATGGCTTATCAAGATGTAATCTTGGTTGTCATCAATTCACCTACATCCTAGCATTTTCTTCATTTTTGGAACGACAATTCATCATACAAATTCAGTTTGATTACATTACCCACTTGTAGCGCACAAATTGGACTTGCTATTCCTGCTGCCAATCGTTGAATCCCTTACTTGAAATTATATCCCCCCCCCCCAAAAAAATCCAAATTCTACTGTAGAAATTATTCTCCAACTTTCTGGAGTTCTATTTCAAGCTGTTAACTTCGAAGAGCAAATGCTCATGTGCTTGCTCTGTTTCAGTTTTGTTGCCCACTAATTTATAAATTAATAATTTCAACTCCAGGAGGATAAAGTAAATGTTGGGGCTTTAATTAAATTTTTTTTTGGGGGGGGGGGGTGTTTGCATGTGTGAGTGAGAGGGAGAGAGAGGGAGTCGGAGCCTAAAAAGACGTGGATTAGCGGGTTGTTGAGGAGAGAAGGAATAAAAATCATGTATTTGATAACCTGCAATAGCAGGTAAGCTACTACATTAAAGCAACGACTCATATTTTTTCATCTAGGATCAACAGCTTAGGCTAGACTTAATCATGGTAGTTGCAAAAATTTTCAACTATGATAGAATCTTCGTAGTGTTATAGTTAGTTACCGTCAAAATCGAGATAAGGTGGTTGCATTTTGAAATTTGAGTGGAGGTCAGTTGTGGCGGTTACTGGGAGGAGAGACAGGTTTGTATATAATTTCAGAATTCAAGGACGGAAGTCTTCCGAGCCAAATGATTTTTTTTTATAATATCAAGATTTTTGCAGAATTTGCAATGTCATTTATTTGGTTTTATCTAACGACTTTTAAACGTGCTTTATCCTATTGGAGGCAAAGAGAGCAGTTAAATTAGCTTTAACAAGGCATATGAAAAGGTATATCAAAGACTAAGGATGGGGAGAAAGATGTACTCAAGCTTTCGAGGGAAAGAGAATGGAAAACTAGGGACCTTGGAGAGATGAGGTGTATCAGTGATGAGGATGATAACGTTCCAGTGGAGGCAGCTAGAACACTAAGGAAGCTAAAACAAAAGGGGTATAGCAAAGTTACTTTTGCAAACTTTTTAGGGGTGAAGATAATGGTTTCTCCACGTGCAATTGGAAAGGATATGAATGAAGTTAGTAGATATTGTCACCTTATGGGATGTCTTACGTACCTGATTATACTCGTCCCAAACTTAGTTATTCAATACATATGTTGTCTCAATTCATGCAAGCTCCAAGGAATGAGCATTTGTATGTTGGACGTAGGGTGCTTCGATATATCAAAGGTACTCCTAATCAAGGTACTCTTTTTAAGGGCAAATAGTGAGCTACATGTTATTGACTTTTTGTGATTCGGATTGAGGAGCTTGTCCTCTCACTAGATGATTACTCACTCGTTGCTTTGTGACTCTTGGTGATCTGCATTGTCATGAAAAATCAAGAAGCATAGTGTTTTGTCACATTCTTATGCCGAAGCCAAATACAGATCCATGGTTGCCATAACTAGTGAGTTGATTCGGTTGCAATCCTTGTTAGCTACTATTGGTGTTTATCAAACAAATCCAATGAAGTTGTTATGTGATAGTTAGTCTGCCATATATATCGCCAATGATAAAGTGTCTCATGAGTGATTGTCACTTTTCGTGTGAGAAGCTTCAGTTAGGAGATCTAATGATCATGTATCTTCCAATCAAGCAATAACCAGTGGACATTTTTACCAAAGCACTTGGAAGAAAACATTTCATATATTTATGGAACAAGTTGGGCATGACTGATTTGCATGCACTAACTTTTGGGGGAATATTGAGAGTAATTGAGGAATAGGAATATCTTTCCTAAATTTATTTTTTGTTAATATTTCTGTATTTTTTGCGGCTAACAAAGCGAGCTAGGAAGGGGTTTCGCGTTTTGTAAATCCTGTATTTCTATGGTTGTTGCAGTCATTAGGCACAGAAGCAACAACTGAGAAACTCACGTTCCTAGTTTTCTCTCCAAACCCTTGTTTTCCTCATGTATTGGGGGCAGGGTGGACAACATACAACATCAGTTAAATAATCCAAAAAGCCAAATTTAGGACTTGCTGAAACCACCTATATATCCATAAGTTCCTATTATGTGAGAGTGTCCTATACAAGATGGACTACAAAAGGTGATTATGTGTTGAAGGGGCAATTGTGTCTTACCGAAAAAATAAATAAATTGTGAAACCATCTTATAGAAGACCGACAGAAGATTGATTGTATTTTGAATAAATCAAATCGAATGTAACTAATATGTCAGTTGCTAGGTCTAGGATGACAATCATCCGAGTTCGAGGAACAGCCAATCCGATCCAAGCCAAATAATCCTATTCAAATCTGAGAAAAAAAAATTGAGTATGAGTATGGAAAAAATAATCAAAATCTAAACCAAATCCACATCAGATTCGGATGGAAGATAATATCTGATTCAAGTTTTCAATCCGATCCAACCATTTTGTCAAACAATCAAAATTCAAATATAAAGTTTTACAAATCTAAAGTCCACTCTCCAATATTAACTATAAGTCCCTAAAACTCACTACCTATTATTCGCTCAGTCGACTCTCTCTCTCTCTCTCTCTCTCTCTCTCTCTCTCTCTCTCTCCTCAACTCTCCTCTCCTCTCTCTCTCTCTCTCTCTCTCTCTCTCTCTCTCTCTCTCTCTGCTTCACTCGATTGCCGATCACGCGTTTGACTTGTCCTACCTACTTGTTACTTGTCGGTATCCCGTAGTTTAGTACTAAATGTTCAAATATTCGGTTGGTATAATAGAAAGATGTGTACTATCGCATTGATAGCTGGATAGAATAAGTTCCGATGAAAAAAGTGTACAAAATTGTTGTGGGAAGCAGAAATTAATTCAGATCGGATTAAGCTCGATTATGATCCGTTCCAATTTGGAACGGATTCGAAGATTCCCTCTGATCCATTGGTTCATATTCGGTTCGGATTTTTAGATCCAAAACTTAATCAGATTAAAATTCGGATGTTCCAATATCTGACTTGCATCCTATCTATTGCCATCCCTAGGTGGGTTTTGTTTTGAGGCTACGGCTAAACTAATCTAATCATTGAACCACCATTAATTTTAATTTTAGGGTGGTTATAGCCAACCCGGAAGATTTGGATCAGGACAGCGTTTTCCTTGCTATATTATTATTCTTTTTTACGCAACTTTGGGGACTCTTCAGATTTGAAAATAAAGTACGGCAGATTGGCAGCATGTGAGTTCTTGAATCACATCAAAATGAAGATTGCCTGCCTTATGGATCAAAGCCTGGATCACCCCCTAACATGATTCAAGCCCAGTTGTTAGATGCATTGAATGTGTAGGAACTTAAACAGGTTAGAAATATTTTAAGGAATATAATTTTCACCGTTCAAAAAGAATCCTAATTAATTTAGTCCGTTCCAATACTACAGCCTGAAGAATATATTCACAAGACTTTGATATTTGGCTTCAAAACGGAGACTTGTTGAAACTTGGTGGACGGAATAGTGCTCTAACATAGATCTTGTTACTTGAGTTGTGAGCGCAATTGAAGAGCCTTGTTACAAGCTTTCAATGATTTATGCCAAACACAGCAAACCAAACAACCCACAAAACTAACATAAAAACTAAAAAAACTCATACGATTAATGAGACAGATAAATTACATAACAAGATTCACATATATATCACTAAATTAGGTAGGCAACTCCTAATAAGGAAACAAAGAGGACAATAAGACGTATCATTTGTTAAACTATCATACCCGTGAACTTTTAATTAATGGAGGAAAACACCGATGAACTTGAAACAAATATCCCTTTGACTCAGTTGAACAATATAATTTTTTATTATTTCATTGATGAAATAACTTGTTAGATATGAAAATGTTGACATGGCTTAATTCTCTTTTTTTTGAACCAATGAAATGACTTAATACAATCATCAATATAATGCTAACATCTTAATAAGAACTATTTAAACACATATGTAGTAAGGCCGATATGGGAAGAGATATTTGTTGAAGTAAAAGAAATCTGAAAATCGGCACTTAATTAATAATCTCGAACAATTTATATTTGGTATCGAAATTTTAGGACTAATATTCGATTGAATTCCGATTAGCTCTATTTAGATTAACTAACATGAGCTTACTCTAAATTTGATAGCAATTTTCAGTTGACAAGTTTAAAGGAGAAAATAATCAAAAATTCAAATATATTTTAATCAAAAATTAATATAATTTGCTTTAATCCATGCTAACAATTTGAAATTAATTGAAATTAACGTGATATATATGTGAAGAGATTGTTGGGATAAAGACAACCATATTCAGGAGACCAACTCACATCTAACAATATTATAAACATCAAAGGTATGTTAACTTAATAAAATGATAAATTCTTATTCCAGATCTTTTATCTTGACCTTTTTTTTCCTTTTTACTATTTTATACTCAAGTGCTTAACCTGTAGTAGTCATGTTTATTATTCATATAAATATCATCATCATCATCATAATAATAATGATAATAATAATATATAAAAACCATGTTATGTTGACGTGAATTTTTCCCGAATCATCAAAAATTAGAATTTGTGGGCCATAGATTAATTCTCACTTTTAATCGCAGCCGTTTAATATCAAAGCAACTAATTCCTATAAAAGGAAGGAAAAAAATAATTAATTATAAATAATTTAGAAGGAAAACATAAACCTTAAAGGAAATAAAAATAAGAATGGAAATTATGGTAATGATCATTACACATACATGTTGACATTATTTCTATATCTTTGCAGTTTGAAAGATTTTGTTGTTATTTTGTAGCAGATACCATGGTTAAATATACTTTTAATCATAAGCATACATAATTAAACACATTCTTCACTAACCTTCTGAATTGGTAAACCCACAATAATCCCCCCCCCCCCAAATCTATCCTCTATTTTAACTTAATTGACACTACTAAGTTATATCTACACATTATTTACAAAAATTGTCCCTTTTAATATTCTGTCTATGTGAAAATAGAATTTTTATAAGGTCAATCAACAATTTTTTAAAAAATTTGATGTTTATATCCAAATCTAAAATGCACTTATTTTTCTTTTTATATTCTTTTTCAATATAGGGATCAAAATACAACAAGAAAGAGGTATGTGTAGGGATCAAAATATAGCGAGGAAAAGGTTTGCATTGATCGAAGTCTATTTAAAAAATTTATTGCTTCATCCCTTTTTTCTTCTTCTATCCGAATGTTTATGTCTGATTTTTTTAATTTTATCTTCTTTTTGAATTCATAGGGATCAAAATATAGCAAAGAAGAAGTTTTTCATTGATCAAGGTCTATTTAAAAATTTATTTCTCCATTTATCCTTTCATTTTCTTCTACCTAAATTCATTTTATTTTTGATTTTTCATAATATCATATATCTACGCTTCTATCATTGGGATTTAAGTTCTACATTCAAAAAAGAACCATTCCATCATTTAAAATAAAAGTACACAACCAAATTAAACTATAAGTAATCTTCTATCTATTTTATGCACATAAAAAAATCTTCTATCTACGTTACAGATACAAATAGTTACAGCATCATCTAGGTCACGTATAAAAATACTACGTGTGCTTTCTTCAATACATAACATTTTACTATGTGAAAATTAGACTTACAAATATAAAGATAATTAGGGTACAAGAAGAGAATGTGGATTCTTCGTCATTTGCGTCATAAATTAACGTATCATCTTGTCACTTAGCATGATTTTTAGTTTCATTTTGACTACCTACAATCTCTGTCATACTTTACATCATATCTTTTACAATCATAGATTGTTTTAATTATTGAGTTTCAATAGTTGTACATAAAATGGATATCTATTCATATTTTTCAATAAAATTGAGTTTTCTTTACTAAATTACAATATTACTGTTGTCTAAAATGAACATTTCTCTATTATTTTGACTATATATATGTGTGTGTGTGTGTATATATATATATATATATATATATATATATATATATATATATATATATATATATATTTATATATTTATATTTTCAAACTGTCCATTGTAACATGTACCATGCAAAGCACAGGTCCAGAATAGTAATAATAATGATAATGATTTCATGGCAGCGCAACTAACAATATGCTATGCATCAATTATTGATGGGTCTTTTATCCTATGGTTAAGATTGCAGTCCTGTATCAATGAACATCATTTCATCCCCCCCCCCCCCCCCGGGGCCCCAACCGGGTCCCAAAACCCAAAAAAAGAAAAATAGGAAAGAAAAGAGCTAAGCTTCCCTTTACCTTACAGAACATGGGTTGATGAAGACATACACTTTTAAGGATTTGAAGTCGAGGACTAACTTCAGTGTCTGTGCATCCGTTGCAGTCCCACTGATTTCTTCAACGCAAAATTTATATGCCAATTCAAAACAAGATCAGAAAGAAAACTCCAACTTCCTCTTTTTATGCAACCTTGTGGACTCTTCAGAGAGTGAGAACTAAGATGGTTTCTGAGAATTGAGGTATGGCACCATAACGAGATCCTGAGTGACATCAACATGCAGTTTGCGTAGTGGATTAATCATTAAAGCAGGGACCAAAAATTCCCCAATAATTCAAGCCAGATTGTTCAGAAAGGATGAAGGAGTAGTGGATTAGAAAGGTTAGAAATGTTTAATGATGGTTTCTGATACTACTACAAGTATGCAGGGCTTTATGTTCTTCAGGAAGCAGTTTGGTCGTGCCATTCTTAGTTTTCCCGCACTGGTTCATCAATATTAAGATATAAGAATTCAGTGTTTGTGCAGTAAACACGAGAATATGAATTCAGAACCAAACTATAAACTGAATACACAGGCATGAACAAAACATCAATTATAAACACATAAATCAAGTACCCTGTACGCCGCTCATATCATTGCATGTACAAAATGACCCCATCTCAGGCAATATGAGGTAGCAAAAAGGACATTCAGAGCTTTGGGTTCTGATTTCAGTATTCGCTCACATTTGCAGAACTACAAATTCTGCATTCAGAAGACAAATGCAAGAAAAGAAAGAGGAAATAAACAGAACATAATAAGGCTGGCAGGCAGGACAACAAGGGCAATATCTCCTACTTTACAAGGCATCATCCTGTGAAAACCTCTTGGTACACCTAGCGAAACATGTACATGCAACATGCATAGTTCATTGCAGCCTGATTTGCAGCCTTAATTTCTAAAAAACACCAAACTCTCCTTATAGAGAGTGCCATAGTATGTGAACTCAGTTGAAAAAAATAAATGACCTTTCATGAGATGCTTTATATGTTGAGTCTCAATGTTACACAGCCTTATGCCCCCTTCTCTTGTGCCAAATATGAACTGACCATTTTTCTTGAAACATATGAGATCAGGGATGGTAGACACTTGAAAATCTACGGTATAAAGTTTAGTCCAAGCGCCTGGCACCTGATAATTGTCCATCACCCACAAACTGCAGGAAGGCCAACAAACATCTAGGAGTCCAACGCACTTGCGATAAGCAACAGGATGTCTCTTATAGACCATTAGATCATTTGCAGGGAGTGTTATATAGTCAAATGCTTCATCCTCCACATCAAATGACACCATTTGTGAACCTTCTTTGTCATAATCCTTGGTAACCCAAAATATGATCCCCTCAATTAGAACACCATGGGATTGCACAGCATGGACAATGTCCTTTCTGTAATTATCAATGCTCCTCCAAGCGCAAGTACTAAGAGTGTATACATGAACAGAGGGAAGAGTGCCATTCGCAATAGCAACCACCTTATAATCATTATTAGAAAGGCTGAAGCCAAGGCCTAAACAAGGTTCACCAATCAAAAGAGCGGGCAATTTGTGGGATTTTCCTAGTATTGGATTCCATAGCATTATCTCCGTTAGTTTTGGGTCAGATGGGTCAGGATATTTAACCAATAGGAGTAACCCATTGACAGAACTCCCACACGGATGATAATTGCAAGGCACCTTAAAGCCAAGACCATGCAGGTTTGTATAACATCTATTCGTAACTTTCTTGAATGTATGAGTAGAACGGAGCATCCAAAGGTGATATCCTCCAGGACAAGTATATGTCAAAATGGGAGTGTTTTCATCATCGTTGTTGTTCTGGTATCGAGCAAGATGCAAGGAAACAAAACCAGGGGAAGTGATTAGGGAGTTCCATGACTTACAAACGCGCCTGAAATTCAGCACAGTCTGGACTGGCAGCCTGGCCAGCAACTCAGCAACCACATCGATGGGCAAGTCCAGATTGCAAGGTGACAGTTTTCTGCTCGTCATCTTCAATTAGAGCTGAATCGTTTACTCCGAGCTACATTACATATCAACATAAGAGATTAGGTCTAATTGAATTAGATGCTTTCCATCAAACAATGGCTTTTCAGTATTCGATACCAGTTGAGATTCAATAGAGTACGTTAAGGCAATTAATTGCACAAGAATCGACTATAAAGTACAACTAGCAAAAACATTAAAACTCAGATTAAGGGATTGATTTTCTGGGCAAATCCTAAAACCCTAATTCGAAATGGGTGTAAATCCACATACAGAGAGAGGCGGAGGGGGGAGCGAGAGTGAGAGAGAGAGACCTTCAACGACGCCGGAAAACGAAAAGCAAGTGGAGTCAAGCTTGCCCGGCGGTGAAGGATTCAGGGTATGGCATTCGTGCTAACAACCAACAATTACGCAATTGGTCTGCGCATCCTCGCCGGTGAAGAGAGTAATAATAAAACTAAAACAGTGAATTTGCTTCAATGTTTACTGCCTAAATTTGTGCCGATACATTGTTTTCAAATCCCCCCCCCCCCCCCCCCC
>JAKOGI010000866.1:357500-380000 GCA_029747015.1 Carnegiea gigantea | reverse complement strand
GCTCTTTTGACAAAAAAAAACTCTTCAAAAAGTTATTTGCCAAATATCCCTATGTGTTTTGGGTATAAAAATACTTTATAATATTTGGTAATCTGAACTACTTAGACAATCATAGTGGGATGGAACACTACTAGATGATATGGACATATTGTTATTTAGGTTCTTAGTATCATCGAATCAACCATTTTTTGGCTTTGTTCTCTTACTTTGAGAGCTGGTTGTGGCTTTTGATGGCAAGAAGTTACCTTATAAAAGCTGATATGCTCATTTTTTTGGACTTGCTTTGCATATGGATATTTGGTAGTCTCACAACTAAGGATCAATTATTTTTTCAAACTTTTGTTTTTTGGATTTTAAGTTTTGAAGATAAACGTTTTGAATATCAAAAGCATCTGTTGTTAATTTTGTTATCCCAATTTCAGGTTGTTGAATTAAGTTTTGGACATGCCAACAAAGGCTATTATCTTGGCTTTATTGTTTTATATTTTTTAGTTTGTTGTAATTTTATAAACAAAGAGGAATTGAATTTTGGGTCGTTGAATTGATTTTTTGGGTTTGTTGTAATTTTCTCACCCGAAACTTTTGTTGCTTTGTATGTAACTATTGGTGTAATTTTTAGCTAAATTTTGTAGCTATCTGGGCTTTTTTTTAATTTTATTATGTAATTTTTAGATAGATAGAAAGTTAAACTTTGTAAATCTAAAATTTAAGAATTTTTTTTATTTTAGAAAATTTTACTATGACAGAAATTTTGATGGGAACCCATCACAAGTTTGACGAAAGAAATAGTGTTCGTCAAAATTTCTGTCAAAATTTGTTGTACCTTCATGAACCAAGAAATCGTCCATGTTGTGACGGGCAATGGTTTCCATCAAAATTTATACTGATAGATTATCAGTCCGCCAAAATTTTACTAAGGGACTGTCAGTACGTCACTATAATATGGACCAGTTGTTAGTCCGTCAATAATAGTGATGGGTAAGTTGAAAAGTCCATTTCAACCAGTGTTTTTTTAACGGCCATAATTTCTGTCAAAATATCCGTTACAAGCATCACTTTCTGTCAAAATTGGCCCAAATTTCAATCACAAAATCCGTCAAATTTCATGGGTATGTGCCGAAGTTCAAGAAGCACATGTATGTTTGTTCGGGTTGACGTGCGATAGAGGGCAATCTTGATCACTTGGCCATTGAAGGGGATTGCTTACGCTCATCCGGAAGTTGAAAAATAGATCAATTCAAGACTCATTTGCGGGCTTGTTAGTCGCTGATTTGTTACTCATGGTTAGTTCGTTTAATTTCCATGCTTAGTCTTATGTAAAGAGAGGGGTTAATAAGGTTGGTCATGATTTAGCCCATTTACAACCTCTTAGCTTTGTTACTTGTTAGTAGGGTGCGGGTGGATGATGTCCCGGATAGTGTGATGTCCTCAGCTTCGGATGATATGATTCATTCTGTTGATGGCTTAATATAAGCCCCCCTCTTTGGTTATAAAAACAATAACAATTTGCAAACTAAATTTTAATTGATAACATTAAAAATAGAGTATAATTAATAAAAAAATTATAACAATTGTTCAATCATATTTATGCATAGTTTTATGGCTACAAATCATTTTTTCATCGTATTTTGAATAATCCGGTTGTAAATGCGTACTAAAAGACATATAATTTGTTAATAATACGATTATTTTGATTTATAACACTTACTATTAATTTTGATAAAAGAGCAATTAAAAACTTGATTGGTATTAGATTACGAGTTGCCAAGTCCTAGTAGTTTGCGAGATAGAACTAGATAGAGTTTGAAACTTATTGTCGCAACTACAAATGATTCCCTCATAATGCACAAGTAATTTATGCAAGTTATACTTTATTTTAAAAATCATTGATAGTGGTAATTCTATTTCTTTTTTTGGGTATTTTAGGAAAAATTATATAACAAATAAGTCTTTTCAATGAAATTTTAAATTATTGATTGGAATCTTTTAAAGATGTTCTATATTCTATGTTTTCACTTTGCTAGTATGTCACAATACTCTTGTGGAGAAGGAAAAAAACTAGCCACTTAATTACATATTAATTTCGATAACCTAAATACAATTTAATTTCTTCTAATGTATGATATTTATGATTGTACTAAATTATTTAGGTTTAGAGATAGGTTAGGAACCAAATCTCCCATATTTATTATTTAGGTACGGATTTTCCTTAGATACTTTCCCATTAATGTATACGTAGATTTTTTTAGGACGTTTTCATGAATGATCAAAATCGGAGATTATATTTCTTAGTGACATTAGCATGTTAATTGTGTTCCATGTGAATAGATAAAATGAAGTTACTATTAGAGATGTGTAAAACATTAATATATAAATTTTTATCCGTGACTAGTAAAAGTAGTAGTACTAGTATTAGTATAACAATGAGGAGGAAAAAGAGAAGATTAAATTGATAAAATCACTTTTTAAATTTTTTTATGGCAAAAAATAGTTAGGGCCTTTATATATAAGTGAATTGTTTACTAATTTATTAAATATATTTATATTTTAAAGTATTCTTGTTGGGAAACTACCTTACTACATCCTCAAAGACATGTAGTACTCACTTCAGGTCCATGAAAGCATGTAATTGTGACTTTAGCTCCTTAATGGATAATAACCAAAGATTTCAAGTCCTGATTGAGGTGTTAACTCATATGTCTGTGTGTTGTATATATATATATATATATATATATATATATATATATATATATATATATATATATATATATATATATATATATATATATATATATATATATATATATATATATATATATATATATATATATATATAATGTGTGTGTATATATATATATATATATATGATGTATATGTATATATATATATATATATATATATATATATAATATATATATATATATATATATATATATATGTGTATGTATATATATATTATATGTGTATACGTGGTGTGTGTGTGTGTATATATATATATGTTATATGTATATATGTACATATATGTGTATATATAATATATATATTATAATATATATATATATAATATATATATATATAGTATGTATGTAGTGTATAATATGTAATATACATGATATAACATACATAAAGAATATATATGTGTGTGTGTGTGTATGTGTGTGTATATGTTATACACACATATATGTACGCGCGCGAGCTAGGGGGGGGGGGGGGGAAGCTTAACTTCTGCAAAACTTGACATGATAATTCGTATGCCTTCTTTTGCCAAGGCATTAACAACAGGGAACATGATGCCAAAAAGATAATTTGGTTGAAGCTTGCGACTTTTTGGCGTCAATTGCAAGCAATGCATTGCTTTCCATATGTGACAATAGTCACTCATAGACTGCCCAGCTTTTCCACTCTATTTTGCATAACTGGGACCCATCACATGTAGAATTATTTGCCCCTTTTTTGGCGGACTGTTCATCGTTGGAGACAAAGGAAACTCAATATGGCTTTCCTTCCTTGGATTTTGTCAAGGATAATTGACCTTTTTCAGCCTCGATGATATGTATGTGCATTGTCCACTGATTAATCCCCTCTCTCCTAGTACACAATGTCAATAAGTGAATCATTTCGGAGCCAACCTGTTTGTCCTTAGTGTTGCACCCGTCACCATGAGAGGCGTCTTAGGATAGGAAAGAGAAAAGTTTGCTATGACACATGAAATACACAACTGTTACATAGCACTTCGATATTCAGTTCAAGGGCCAAAGGTTACAGTGATGCGCCGTAAGAGATAGGCATCTCATGTCGAGCTTATAGGATAAGTGCCAGATAAGACTTAAGAGCAATCATTAAGTAGATTTTTTTAATTTTATGTGATAATTAATATATAAATTTGTTATATTGGAAAAAATTTTATGTTACAAAACACAATCCTATGCATATCTAATAGATTGATGGATGCAAAATGTCGGTCAGATAGAAGAAGGAAATAGAGAAATTAAATCTATTGTTAAGTTTGTCAATTATCCATTGTTCTCAAGGTTGTTTCTTTTACTTTAAAGGATGTTTAAAATTTAAAAATGAGAGGATAATGTTACATTCTATCTTCTTACCTATTTTCACTCGCCCTCCCGCCCCCCAACTCTCTCCCCAATGCCTCACTAAATTGTAAAAGTAAGAAGTACTATCATCTTTTAATAGATCACGTTCCATTAGGATTTCTTTTTTTTTCCGAAAACCAATGAAAATTATATTAAATTAAGAAATTAATACGATAAGTGTCAAGGCTCACATCATGAAATTGTTTGAAATATGTCGATCTGACTACATCTTTAATAGCAAAATGGGTGTTAGAAAACAACCTTAATTTTGCAAACACTAACCACTTTATAAACTACAAGACGTGACCATGAGAGAGTATCGAGTGAGAACTGTGATGAAGGATAAGGGTTGCCAAAGCCTCGTGTTCAAATAGCAAATACTGTAGGTGCAAGGTTCATTCTTTGTGCAAAGTTAAATTGCAAGGACGATTATTAAGTGAGAATTTGTGAGCAAGGGTTCAATGTTCATTCTTTGTCCAAGCGGTAGCGTATGGGACCTGCCTGCAGCTTGTGTTCAAATCTGGCTCCAAAATTATCCAACCTTTTAGTTCCACTCCTAAATTAATGCTTCCTTTAATGTATACAACATTGCATAGAGTATATGGTGTATAATTACTTGATGAGTTACATCTAGAGACCATTTGAATTCAGCATCATGTATGACAGTAGCTCCAAATGCCATTGATTAGTCGAGTTCTGAAATATCAACGTTAGCTGAATGTAAGCGTATTTTGCGGTTTCCATGATATAATCTTCTGCTCAATGTTGCAGATCAAGAGAATCCTGCACTATAGCAATGAATTTGATATCATTATTAATATGTTGCCAAAACAACCGAGTAATTCGACAAACCCTATCAAACACAGTTTTTTATAATATCAAAACATACAGTGTTTTTATAACACCAAATTTGCCGACAAATCACTACAAATTTGACACCCCATTGTTCTCCTAAAATATAAGAAAGATTGATATTTATCCAATGCTCCCACATTGGAGTAAAGAAAACCTCATAATCTGGCATTGAGGTGTTAAGGAGGAACTTAGCCCAGGTAGCTCCTACTAGGGGACATTCCCTGAACAAATGCATATGGTGTTCATCCTCATCGTCATATAAAATACAAATTGAAATTTATATTTGGATTTGAGCTATCAAAACAATGATGATCATGGGATGATTGATTGTAAATGAACCCTATTCAATCCGAATAATATCTTATAGCCTATACCATTAAATATCTCAAGTGATATTATGAATATTTATCCATACTTAGCAGTATCTTTTATGCGAATGTCCTTGGTAATATTTTCTTGTATTTTTTTGGAATCTTGCCAAGCTAGCCAGGTGGGGTTTTGGGTTTAGGAGCACTTGTATATAAAATGTGAGTTTGTACACGGTATACCACAATAGAGCAGCACAAGTAATACAAATAAAATCATCTTGTGCTCCTCCTTTCTTTGTTTATCTTCATGGCATCAGAGAAATACTACATCCTCAATCAATTACACTTTGTTAATAAGGGTGACATTGGGAAGAAGAATTTTGTGATTGAAAATCACTCAACCTACTATCCGCATACTTTAGAAGGTTCAAGGGCTTTAATAACAACAATAGTGTTTAATGACAAAGACTATAGCCTGTGGGAGAAGGCAGTAAAAGCGACTCTGAAAGAAAACAACAAACTAGGATTCATTGATGGAATGCTAAAAATGTTAAGAGCCAAATGTAGGAGAAGATTAATCCAAATTTAGGCATGGAAGATGGTGAATTCTATGATATGTTACTGGATTCTTATTGTGATTGACTCAAAGCTACATATCTGTGTTGCATATGCAGAAACAGCTAGCACAGCTGATGTAGGGAAATATGAACAAGTAGTAACTTTCAAAAAATCAAAATTCTTGATCAATGGTCGAAGGAACAATATAACCATTTTTGTATGTTGTTGCCAATGCCACAAAACATAATGCAGATTGCAAAAAGGGTGGACTTGAAGTTGTGGAATTTTATTCCAAACTCGCGAGATACTAGAGTGAATTAGGGAATCAAGTGAAGGCTCCTAAGTGGACATGCGAACAGCACATGTGGTGTGATAAAAAAAAAAAAAATTGTCCAGATGATGGATGAAGAAAAAACCCATTAATTTTTTGATGGGGTTGAATGAGGAATCATGCTCACAAATTAAAGTCAAATTCTCACTATAGAGCCCCTTTCTTCACTTGACAAAATCCTTAAGATGATTCAACCAGAGAAAAACCCTAAAAAGCTTATGAGCAGCATACTTAATCGAACTGAAACAAAGGTTATCTTTATCGTCTCCCTAGCAAGAAAGGTGTAGTTCACGATTGCTTAGAAGGGTGCTTGCAAACATTTTGGGCACTTCAGACATGAAGAGCCGAATTGCTACAGGATTATAGGTATCCTTTTGAATGGGGCACAGGAGGAGGAGGAGAGGTCAAGGTCGTGGAGGCCAAAACTTGAATGCTCCATCTGTCCTATATTCATAGTCATTTCTAGGAAATATGATAAAATCAGTAAAGGCATTTACGTTGTTGAAATGAGTTTTCAACCAATAAAAACATTTGTGCATCCTCAGAAAAGCAAATTTTAAAAATAATATAGGACTAAAGAAATTAAAGGATGTTTTTGACAATGAATATGAGACGGATGAAGTAATAAGGGGCATGCACCAGGAATAAGACAACATACGTAGTTTCCTTGGGTAAAAACTTGGAGTAAGACAATATGAGACGGATGAAGTAATAAGGGGCATGCACCAGGAATAAGACAACATACGTAGTTTCCTTGGGTAAAAACTTGGAGTAGGCCACGACAAGCTATCATGCAGAGTCTGGTCATGTCTCTTCTACGTCACATCCGAGCAACTGCAAAAGTTGGTAATTCTCATTGAGACCACAAAGCTAAGTTACAAAAAATTACCAAGTACTGAAACTTAGATGCTCAATGGCTGGGCTCAGCGTCAGATTATAAGTAACCGTGAATGCATTAAGGATGTGAGAAAAATTGACCTTATCCTTATCAAGCTTCCTAATGGGCAATTTACTATGGCTTGAGAACAAAGAACAGTGCTTTTAAGTCTAAAAGTTACTTTGAATAATTTCTTATATGTTCTCAATCTCACTTGTAGTATGATTTTTGTTGCCCAATTTTTTAAAGATGTGAATTGTCTTTGTGACTTCGCAAAATGTTTACTGTGTGATACAAGACCACATCTTTTGGACCCAATTGGACTAGGCAAGAAGAGAGTGGTTGATCATATCAGAAGAATGTAACATCATCTGCAGAAATCCAAGTTAACATTGCCGCATCGTCCAATCTTTGGTATGCTTGTCTTGGTCATCCATCAAAGCAAGTTCTTTCTCTCCTAACTATAAGTTTAGGCATCCCTAGCAATTTTGAGAATAAAGAGACACATATTTGTGATGCACGTTATCATGCCAAACAAACATGTTAATCTTATGCAAGTGAAAGTAATGCATGTGATGCATTTGAGTTAATTCATTTGTTTGTGGTGTCCATTATTTTTTTGGTTACTGTTGATGATGCAAGTACGGCTGTTTGGCTTTATTTGATGAGACAAAAAGGAGAGAATAATAAATTTTTGTGGGATTTTGTTATGCTGGTGATAAACTAATTTAAGAAAAATAAGAAGTTAATAGAAGTGAAAATGGGTCAGAGTTCACTTCAATGCCTATGAAGAAATTTTACTCTAAAAAGGAAAACCTAAACCGAACTAGCTGTATAGATACCACATCATAGAATGGTAACGTGTAGGCCAGGCTATAATAAAATCGGGTTGGCTCGCCGAAACCCTTAGGTTTAGCTCAATCAAAGCTCGGCGGCTTCGAGTCAAACCAAGCTCGAGCCAAGCTTGAGCTAGCTAAAAAGCATATCGAGCTAAGCCCAAGCTCAGTAAAGCTCAGCTCGATTAAGCTTAGTTTAGCTTAATAGTTTATTTTTTTATGCGCTCGTATGGAAAGTATGAAATTATCTTTAGAATCAAAAATCTTATTCTAATCCTTATTTCTTGAGTCTAATGAAAAAATCTAGAATTTAATAACAACAATTATTACTACTACTCTTAGTTTGAGTCTCGCTTTTGTGTGGTCTGAAAAGGTCCATATATAGGCTGTCTTACCTCTATGAACATGACTACTCATAGAGAGCTCGATTATAATAGAACCTCATAAAAAAAGTTTAAGAAAATATTTTAGAAGTTGAAAATCATTTGATATCTACAAAGGTAACAAACACAAGACAAAATTACTTTAAATACCATTAATTATAATGAACAACAGAGGAGAGGTACCTTAAGTAGCAAGCGGCGACATAATACTAACCTGACAAAGAGCGGTCTCAACTTAAACAATTGGAGGTGGGGAAGTAATAATGTAGTTGCAATGAGGGTACCACTGGCATACAAATGCAGTAAATACAAGATACCATAATAGCCAGTACAACACGACATATTTCCTACCATTCAAAAGTCAAATGAGTGCTAAGAAGCTAGCTACCTAATGTTCCATAACCTTAACCCTAGATCTCCACAAATTCCTATCTTGAGCCATGTCCTTTGTTAGACGTAAAAAATTTAAATAATGTCTAATTACCTCGTCCTAGCTTTTGTTATATCTTTTCTACCTCTTCTACATTCCGACAGGTAACTCACCTCGTATCTTCTCACAAGTGCTTCGACAATCATCCTCTTCACATGACCAAATCATCTGAACCTGGTTTCTCTCATCTCATCTTCTATGAGTGCCACTTTTACTTTGTTTCTAATCACCTCATTACTTATCCTATCCAATCTCGTCTAACTGCACATACACCAAATCATCCTCATCTCTACCACCATTAACCTCTTGAGGTGGGTCTTTTTTTATTGTCCAGTACCCGGAGCCATACAATAGTGCTGGTCCAATCGTCATATGATAAACTATGTCGTTTAATCCTATAGGAATACTCTTATCACATAACAACATTAACACAATCTTCTATTTTTTTCATCTCACTTTAATACAGTGGTTAATATTTTCTTCAATATCCTCTTTGCCTTAAAGGAATGAGCCCAAATATTTAAACTTATCCATCATTGGTATTGCTATCCCATCGATGGTTGGTTCACCACTTCCCTCTTCCCCTCCACTGAAACCAGACATCAAATCTTCATTTTTGGATCTACTTAATTTAAAATCCCTAGACTCTAGGGTATGCCTCCATCACTCTAACTTATTGTTAACTCGATCCCTAATATCATCAATACGGATAACATCATTCGTGAATAACGTATGCCATGGTACCTAATGTTGGATCTCTTTAGTGAGTTTGTTTATAACAATAATGAAAAGAAATGGGCTTATAGCTGATCCCTGATGAAGTTCAGTATCAACTGGAAAGGCATGATCACCTCAACATTCGAACACTTATCCTTACTCCCTCATACATATCCTTAACAACTCGGATATATGCAACTAACATTACTTTCTCCTCTAACTAGCTCCATAATGCTTCGCACGGTACTCTATCATAGGTTTCCTCTAGGTCTATGAACACCATGTTGAGATCCTTTCGTGTACAATTTCATGAGCTTTTCAAGGAGGTGAACTGCCCCAATTGTTAATCTTCATGGCATAAAACTAAACTAGTTCTCTAAGATTGAAATATCCTTTCTCAGCCTTCTCTCGATCACCCTTTCACATAACTTCATCATGTGGCAAAGCAACTTTATACTATAATTGTTATAATTTTGAATATCTTCGTTCTTATAGAAGGGAATAATTGTACTAAATCTCAATTCAGTAGGCAGTCCTAAGACGACGACGACAACAACAACAACTACTTCCAGTGGGGGTCCCGCTTTTGTGGAGTCTAGGAAGATCCAGATGTAGGTAATTTTACTTCTACCAGCATCCCTACCCGTAGAGAGGCTGAATTCAAAAGACCTACAAAATAAGATTTTATGAAAATATTTTATAGAAGAAGGATTTTGTGAAAACATTAATTGAAAAGACTACAGCTATGCAGCAGAGATTGAACTTAGAAGTACTAATAAATCAGGTGAATGTAACTATGTAAATATAAGTACATCAAAAAATACAATATAGGAGAGGAAGGTACAATACCTTACCAAGCAGTGCTAGACCAATAATGTCTCTTTTCAAATGTATGTAACACATGCATGCAAATATGACACGAAAAAACCACATCCAAAAACTACCCTACTGCAACCGAAAACGACAATCAAATCAGATGGTCAACTCTTTACGATCTAAGATCCTAATTATATCCCACCATAGTCTCCTAGCCTGAGTTATGTCCTCTGCCAATCCTATAACTTTCAAGTCCTCTCTAATCACCTCGTCCAGACTTTTCTTATGATGTCCCCTCCCTCTTTTACCTTTGGGAATATTAATCCTCTCATATCTCCTCACTAGAGTATCCACACTCATTTTTTTTCACATGGTTAAACCATCTGAATCTTGTTTCTCTCATCTTATCTTCGATGGGAGCCACTTTAACTACGTCTCTGATTACTTTATTCATAATTCTTATCTTTGATGGCAGTCCTAAGAATGACATTAAAAAGCTTTGTCAACCTCTTTTGTCCCTCTTCACCCGAATACTTCCACACTTCAACAAGAATTTAGCTTAGACTATAGTCTTAAATTTGAAAACTTTTAACCAAAAAAAAAAAGAATATCAGGACGAGCTCCAAGCCAAGCACCGTGCATCCGAGCCCAAGTTTGAGCCTAAACTTTACAGGTTCAGCAAGCTTCAAATCGAGCTCGAGCTTAGCCACCTGAAGCTTGGCCTAGTTGTTTACAACCATAATGGGCTAGAAAGAAAACACCATCACATATTAAACATTGCCAGAGCCCTTTGTTTTCATGTTAATCCACTATTGGATTTTTAGGGAAAGTGTGTGTTCCAGAGCCCATAGGATAGAAAGAAAACACCATCATATATTAAACATTGCTAGAGCCCTTTGTTAATTTTCACACTAATCCACCATTGGATTTTTTGTTGACAGTGTGTGCTCAGCGCTGCCTACTCATTAAACAGAACTTCAAGTAGTATGCTTAAGGGTAAGACAACTTATAAGGTATTCCTCAGTAACAAACCTTAGTGTGATCAACTACGCGTGTTCGTATATCTCTATTTTGCTAGATCCAGAACAATAAATGAAATTGCCCCCTGAAGCAAGAAATGCATTTTTGTTGGGTATCCTTTTGGGAAGAAAGGTTAGAAAGTATATCATATGGATACTAAGGAAATGTTTTATTTACAGAAGTTATCATCCATGAAAATGTTTTCCCATGTTCTTATGAAAACCAAGGGCAAGTTATGGGCACCAGTAGTTTAATGTTGTTGGAACTTTTAATGATTTAGATGAGTTCATGGATTTGGAAACAAGTAGCCCAAGTCACGTAGGCCCGAATAAAGTGTGCCTATAGGTGACTCTGCCCGAAAAAGTCAGTTGATTCAATGACAGGACTTGAGACGCTTGCAGGGCTGAATGACAAAGGAAGCAGAGAAGACTCACAAGCCAATGGATCAGGCAGTGAGAGTTCTAACTGTGAACTGAGACAAAGTGAACGGGCCAAGTGTTCTCCATCTTATATGAACGATGATATATGCAATAATGCTCAATCCATAGACCATCTTTTTCCACCTCAGCTACAAAAGGCTCCTTAGTGGACTGTACCCCATAGTTAATTACGTTGGATGCAATCATTTTTTTTTTTCCCCCATGACATCAAAAAGTTTTAGTTGCTATTACCAAGATTGAAGAGCCAGGTTTTATCATGAGACAACAAAGGATTCACATTAGGCGGAGGCAATGTTTGAAGAAATTAAGGCTTTGGAAAAAAATCAAACTTGGACCATTGAAGATCTTCCACTTGGAAAAGACCTATTATTGTAAAAGGGTATACCAAGAAAAGTACAACTTTAGCGGAACTATACAAAGGTACAAGGCCCAATTAGTGATTAGAGGGGATCTTCAGGTAGAGGGATTCAACTACAACGAAACTTTCGCTTTAGTGGTGAAGATGCTGAGTGTTGAAGTCTCTAAATTACGGTGGTTAAAGGTTCGGAGCTTCATTAGATGGACGTCAACAATGCTTTCTTGCATAGTGATTTGAACGAAGAAATCTACATGACTATGCCACCATCCTCTAGTTTTTTGAGCAAATTTTGCAGGCTCAGAAAATCTCTCTATAGGTTACATCAAGCCCCTTGCCGATGGTTTACAAAATTATCATCCAAATTGAAAAATTATGGCTTTGGGGGTTCTAAATATTGACTATTCTCTATTCACCTGTTGCAAGAAAGGGAAGTATGTGGCTCTATTGGGGTATACGGATGATATTGTTCTTGGCAGGAATGATTTAGAGTTATCTTAAGAATTCAAGTAGTGTCATAATCTAAAGAAATAATGGGTTGTTTCTTTGCCAATGCAAGTACGCATTGGACATTGTGCATTAGGGCACGCAGTCTTCTTGGGAGTAAACTAGCTGATTTTCAACTTGAAGAGAATCATAATTTGGCCTTGAAGAAGGTAGATGATGCAAGTAAGTGGTGATGCCTAGTCGGGGGTCTGATTTATTTGACAATCATCTTGCTGGAAATTAGCTGCGTTGTGCATGTTTTATCTCAATTCATGTAGCCTCCTATTCAACGTCACATGAATGCAGCTAGGCAAGTTCTAAGGCATATCAAGGGGAATCCAGGTTGGGGTATTCTGCTAAGAGGTCACAACAATTTGCAAGTTCATGGATATTGTGATCCTGATTGTGCATCGATCCTTGGCTGGATGCTTTGTAACACGTTGGGGTTCACCAGTGCTAAGGAAGACAAGAAGCAAACTACTACATCCTGATCATTTATAGAAGTGAAATATCTTATGGATGCCACAACAAGTGATTAACGTGGTTAAAATCTTTCTTAGCCTCGCCTGGTGTGCTCCCAAAGGAACCTGTCAAGTTATTTTATGATAGTCAGGCAACTATACACATTGTAAAGGTAGAACCCCGTGTTCTATAAAAGAACTAAATATATACAAATTGACTACCATTTTGTACCATAAATGGTTTAGTTTGGTGATCTTATCGTCATTTATCCTCCTACTAAGCAGCAACTTGTAGATATTTTCACAAAGGTGCTTGGAAAGCAATAGTTCGTATATCTTGGAGGCAAGATGGACATAGTTGATTTACATGCTCCAACTTGAGGAGTACTGCCAATGTTATCTATCCATATTTAGCATTATCATCTATGTAAGTATCTTATATAATATTTTCTTGTATTTTTTGTGTGTCTTGTCGAGCAAGCTAGGGCCTTTGAGTTTCAGAATAGTTGTATATAAATGTGAGTATGTATGTCGTGACAGAGAAGCATAAGCAATGCAAATAAAATCCTCTTGTGCTCTTCCTTTCGCTGTTTATCTTAAGGTGGTGATTACTGAAATATACGTAGAATTTGGAATGGAAAAATACAAAAGATGCAATGTGATTTGATCAGGAACACTGGTAACAATTGCAGTGAGATCCTTGAGAGGGTTTCTTTTTCATCCTTTTTCGCTTTTCCTCCAAGTGATAGAGGAATAGAAGTAGGAAGCTCCTTTTTTTTTTTGGTTTTTATTTTTTACACATGAACAAGGAGAAAAAATGAATGCATGAGAGTTTAGATTTGGAATCATATAAGCTGCAGAGATTTCATCCACATATTGTACCTTATTGATCGAAATATGTACATTATTAGTTTATTGCAAAACAGTCAAGCAAGGTTGAAAAGGAAAAAGGACTCATCCTTTGCGAGGAGCCCAAGCTTTGTAAAAGCTGTCAAGTTGACATGGATTAGGATGATTGGATGAGGCAAGAATATAATGTGGGCTCCATAAGAAATCAGCTAGGATAATCTTTGCACAAAGGAGGGTCACATCCTTGAACTCTTCTTGATGGGGCAAGCCCAAAACAAAAATTATTCTGCAACCTAAACGAGAGAACTGCGAGAAGTGATCCAATTTAAATCATGTTTTTGCACAATTACACCTCGGGCCAAAACTCAAAGAATTGAGAGATTGAGCTCGGGGTCATTTTTTTAACTGATAAAGTATTCAAAAATTATTATCAAATGTTTAGGTTCAAATCTTGCATATATCGTGCTTTACGCACCTGATTTGTACTCAGAGAGGGATATGGAAACTATAGTTGTGGTCAGGGCTCAACTTGGTTCATGCAGTAAGCAAACTTAGGAAAGCTATAGGCAACAATAGGGGTGTGCAAATCTGGTTAACCGGAGTTCCGGTTAACCGAAAATCAGTTAATCGTTTTTTCGGTTTGGAAAAAGAATTCAGAACCGCAGCCGAACCGAAAATTTCAATTAGCCATTTTCGGTTAACCAAAGATTTTGGTTCGTCCAAAATCCAAACGAGAACCGAACCGAAAAAGTCGGTTAACTGGTTTTTCAGTTCGATTATCAGTTAATCGTTCATAAATAATATATATATATATATATATATATATATATATATATATATATATATATATATATATATATATATATATATATATATATGGTACCCCCAACGAATAGGATATTCATCAAGGATATTTTTTTAATTTTCTTTCAAAACCCAATATTTTAAAATTTTCAAATATTTCATATTTGGTGCATCAAAAATTTGAAATGAGCTTGATAAAGAGTATATGATTATTTCTTAATTTATGTAACAAATGAATGTGATTGATTGAAGTTTAAATATGGTATGATTTGGGCAAATCATTTAAGTTTTAGTAACGCTTGAATCTATATGTTGAATAAGTTATTACAACAAAAAAGGGTATCAAATTAGGTCAATTCATGTAAAATCAAAATGAGAAAGTCAATTTTAAATGTAAAAATTGAGGTTATCAATTAATCGAGTCAAATTCAAATATAAAAATTATTCCTGCTAAAACTAACTCTTCCCCCTTTGGATTGGGATTGAACTAGAGTTGGGAAAAGCTGACCCGACACGATTATCGACCCGAACCCAACATGAAGTTAAGTGGGCTTGGGTACAAATTTTCGTCCCGTTTAATTAAATTGGTTGACATGTTCAATTTGTTTAATTAAGCGGGTTAGGTTCAGGTTGATATTCTCGATACGAAAAAGTACCTATTTAACCCATTTAATTAAATGAATTAAATAAGTTAACTCATTTTTCCATTTGTCATTTATCAGTTTACTTTTTATTAGATAATTAAGAATATAAAATTTTTTAAAAATTGTGAATTATGATGAATCAGAGAAATTTTAAAGAGTAATTATTTAATGTGACATATAAACTTAATTTTTAACACTGTAATTAAGTATTAGTTGAAAATATTACAGGTGTAAATAGTTAATTAGGCGACTGAACTTGTCCTATTTATCTTAAACGGGTTAAACGGGTCAACCCGTTTAAAAATTAAATGGGTACAGGCCAAGGTTTTTCAACCCGTTTAATAAACGAGTTAGGCTCAGGTCGAGGAATTCTTAACCCGTTTAAGTTCGACACGAACACGAATCCGACCCGACACGACCTATTACCCAGCTCTAGATTGAACAATAGAGCAAAGTTTGGTAATGCGCCATAGCAATTTGCGCCCCCTGCAGTAGACATGGATTCCAACCAGTCATGCGGATGAACATGTTGAGTTGTTTTCATGTATTGAAAAATGTAACCCAAAAAAATATGGAAGAAACTAATTAAACAAAAAAATCTATTGCGAAATGTTTGAAGGATTTTTTTCCCCCTAAGTATGAACCACTCTGTGCACTTCAAACAATAACATATTTCTCATAAGTTACATGTAAATTTAAATTTTAAACAAGAATGGAGGAGGGGTTATATTGGATAATGTTTTTAGAAATTCAATAATGCACAACCAGACAACATTATCTTATTGACGATGTATCGTACATAGAGCCAATAATACAGTTCCAGCTTAGTTTAATAATGCCAGTATGATCCAAGAAAAGTGTAGTTTCCCATTAGCCAAATCCAACTCCATTTATATACAATCATATATCACATAAAAAATTCCACCCACATGGTGTAAGTTATAGTGTCACCCCAAAATCCAGACACAACCCCAAAAAAAAAGATTTACAAATGAACAGATGAACTAACAACACCAACAAGCAATAATCAAACACCCGACTAAATCTAGACCAAGTTAATGTAAGCAAATAAAGTAACTAGTTAAGCACTAATTGCTGCAAACTAAACTGATCCATCCCATCAATATCGATCTACATGACAATCTGTCCTCTGAAATCTCTTCCCCGAACCAAAATCAACCCCCACCGGCGAACAAATCACCTTCAAAGTATAATGCCGATGCTTCCACCGCGTAACTTGAAACCTCACCGCTGCCCGAACCAGAACCTCGAGGCCCAACTGCCCCGCTTGGGTCTCGTTCCTCATTTGCCGGGCCACGTCCGGATCGGACACGATCACGTCTTGGGCCGTGGGCTGGGCCGTGAAGGCAGTAGCGTCCCCGTGAGGCTGAGTGAAGGAAGAGACGCTCTGGTATGCAAGGGTGTAGCCACTATGGTGGACTGAGACGACAATGACGTGGTAGATGATGAAGTACTTGGGGTCGCGGTTGTGGGCGGTGATGGAGAGGGAGAAGGTGGCGTTGAGGCGGTTGGTGGTAGAGAAGTTGAAGCCGGTGATGGTGGCGGTGGCGACGGAGAAGGCGGGGGCTTTGGTGCGGTCGGCGAGCCAGGCGATGAGCACGGCTAGGCCTCCCAGGAAGACCAGGGTAATCACGGCGCAGGTTATTGCAACATTAGCCATTGTTGGGGTTTTCTGTTTGGAAGGCGTGAGTGGGTATTGCTTGAAAAAGTGGAGTCAAATGGTTGGAGATTTAAGTAAAAGGGTGAGGCAAGAATTAAGGAAATGGCCCAGAAGTTTGCCATTGTCATTTGTCAACGCCTCTTTTTTTCCCTTTTAGTTCATCTATTTTGCGGGGAAGGGGGACGGGAATGGGGGTTGACGTGTAACCGTGTTTAGCAGCAGCTTGATTGACATTAAATGATGATTTGCGAGTAAGTAATAAATATAGAAATTGGCTGGCTCAAGTAAATGATGTAGCTTTATCTTATAGAATTTATTATTTTTCGGCATTTATTTATCCATTTAGCTGGATTCAAGCAACGGTTAGAGCAAAAATATCCGTAAAGTTTTCATCACAGATTTTGTTCATTTATAAGATCCCAAAACGATATTTTATCTAAGAAAAACAAATACCAAATCAACATAATTAATTTATATTAATTAATTTTTTAGGCTAAAGGAAGCGTAAGGGACATGAATTAATTTTCTTTAGCATATTTTGCTTTAGAGCATCCGATGACCTCCGTATACCAGTTCTACACACACACACAGACACACGCACGCACACACACACACACACATGTACATATACTTATACACACACACACACACACACACATACACACACACACACACACATATATATATGTATGTATGTATGTATGCATATAGATATAGATATATTTGTATATATATATGTATATGTACGTGTATGTGTATATATATATATATATATATATATATATATATATATATATATATATAATATATATATATATATATAGAGAGAAAATATGACAACAGGAAGAGAGCTTGTGAAAGCCCAATTGTGCTGTTTTGATTTCTCTAACTATAACCGTGGCTATACAAAAGGATTTATACACAAGAATACAACCTCCTAACTTAAAGTCAGGAATACCAAACATTGCACAATGAATATGGCAAATTAATACCAATTTTACTGGATAATACTCCCCCTCAAATTGGAGCATGCAAGTCGACAATGCCCAATTTACTTCGTAAAGACCGGAATTGATCTCATCCAAGAGCTTTAGTGAAGATATCTGCAGGTTGTTGCTTGGTAGACACATAAAGAACCTCTAGATCCCGAGAATGAATCTTTTCTCGAACAAAGTGGCAGTCTATCTCAATATGCTTGGTTCGTTCATGAAAAACGGGGTTCTTTGCAATATGAATTACCGCCTGACTGTCGCAGTACAATTTCATAGGTTCTGAGAGAAAAACTCCAAGAGAGGCCAACAAAGACTTCAACCACACTAACTCACTCATGGTTGCAGCCATAGATCGGTATTTTGCTTCTGCAGAAGATCGTAAAACAACAGTTTGCTTCCTTGTCTTCCATGACACAGGAGGCCCACCAAGGGTGACAAAATATCCGGTTAAAGAACGTCGTGTCAGAGGACATGCACCCCAATCTGAGTCACAATAAGCTTGCACTTGCAGACTAGAATTTGCCTTTAGCAAAAATCCCTGTCCAGGTGATCCTTTTATATATCTCAAAACTCTCTGAGCAGGATCCATGTGTTCCACTTTTGGATTTTGCATGAACTGAGATAGAACATGTACTGCATAACTGAGCTCTGGTTGGGTGATAGTCAAATAGATGAGATGACCAATCAATCGTCGATATCTGCTTGGATCATCTATATCCTTGCCATTAGCTAGAGCCAACTTGTGATTCTGCTCAACCGGAAAATCTACAGGTTTTCCTCCCAAAAACCCGCATTCATTTACAATCTCCAAGGCATACTTCCGCTGTGATAAAAATAGACCTTTCGGCCCTCGAGCTACCTCAATACCCAGAAAGTACTTTAATGGCCCAAGGTCTTTAATTCGGAAACAATTATTTAGGTAACACTTAAAATCTACACATGCTTTAGAGTGGTTGCCAGCAAGGATAATATCATCAACATAGACTAGCAACCCAAGGAAGGTGTCACGTTTCCGGTAAATAAACATTGAATAGTTAGCATAGGAGCGTACAAATCCATACTCTTCCAACTTCGAAGACAATTTTGCAAACCATTGTCTTGGAGCTTGTCATAAACCATACAAGGACTTTCTCAATCTGCAAACTTTATTAGGAGATATAGCCGCAAAGCCTGGGGTTAGTGTCATATAAACTTCTTCATTCAGATCACCATGCAGGAAAGCATTATTCACATCCATCTGGTGGAGCTCCCACCCTTTGGCGACTGCAACAGAGAGAAAAACCCGCACACTTGTCATCTTTGCAACTGGGGCAAAGGTTTCATTGAAATCAAATCCTGCTATTTGATTATCTCCCCGAATAATCAAACGAGCCTTGTAGCGCTGTATAGAGCCACCTAAGTTATAGTTAACTCTATAGACCCATTTACAACCGACAGGCTTTTTTTTCGATGGAAGTGTTTCAAGAGTCCATGTCTCATTTTCTTCAAGAGCTCGAATTTCCTCCCTCATTGCATCTCTCCAGCGAGGATCCTTAGCCGCCTCATGATAAAACGCGGGCTCCACAATCTTTGTAATAGTGGCCAAGAAATTCTGATATTTCTCAGAAAAATTTGTGCAATTGACATAATTAATTATAGGATACAGCATACTTGAAGAACCTTTCTTGGAGTTATTTGTAAGAGAGGGGTCTTGAGGAGTTGCTCCATAGCAGAGATAATCATTGAGATGAACCGGTGCCCGTCTGAGTCGATCTCCTCGGCAAGGTCCATTTCCTGGACTAAGCTGGGCATTTTCTGTACTAGGTTGGACATATCCGCTGCTGGGCCCTTCAAACTCATTGCTCCTCCTGCCTGTGGAAGCTATTTGGGCCGCTTGGGGTTCACTGGTTTCAAGCCCAGGTGGTTCACAGGTTTGTGTTTCGGCCCTAACCGTTGCAGGTACAAAATGATCGAGATTGAATCCATCCAAATCTGGAAAATTATCCCATATTGCTGGATTATTTTGCACATCTTGACTCTTTCCCTTACCTTTGTGTGCAAATGGATATATGTATTCATGAAAAACAACATCACGACTCACAAATATATTGCCGGTTTCTAAGTCATACACCTTCCATTCCTTCTTTCCAAAAGGGTATCCCACAAATATGCATTTTCTACTACGGGAAGCAAATTTATCTTTGCTTCTTGATGGAACCTGAGTAAAGCAAAGACACCCAAACACTCGTATACTTTCATAAGTGGCTTTGGTACTGAAAAGAGCCTCACATGGTGTTCGACCTTTTAATACAGTGCTAGGTGTTCGATTTATTAAATGAGCCGCAATTAGTACGCATTCACCCCAAAAATCTAAAGGAAGATGTGCTTGAAATCGAAGAGCCCTAGTCACATTGAGAATATGGCGATGTTTTCTTTCACCCCCGCCGTTCTGTTGCGGTGTATCAACATAACTAGTTTGGTGAATGATTCCCTTTTCTGAGTAGAACTTCTTCATGTGTCCCGAAGTGAATTCCAACCCATTATCACTACAGATAATTTTTACATTTTTCCCAAACTATTGTTCACAAATGCAACAAAAATTTTCAATAGGTTACCAGCTTCCCCTTTTTCTTTCATTAAATAAACCCATACAGCTCTACTAGGATCATCCAAAATAGTGAGAAAGTAATGAGCACCACATAATGAAATCACCTTATATGACCCCCAAATATCACAATGAATCATATTAAAGATGTTGTTAGCCTTATTCTCATTATTATAAAATGGGCAACGTGTCTGTTTAGCACGATAGCAAATATCACAAGCATTGGTTCCTTCTTTATTCAAACCACCAAAAACATTCAAATCTTTAGACAAAAATGAAAGCGCTTGCTGGGATGGATGCCCAAGGCGATGATGCCATAGATCATAGGTATTAACAACATTCACATGAGCTCTGTCTGACTCTGTCCTCTTGAGATGATAGACCCCTCCTCTCAGCTTAGCCGCTCTAATCAGGTTCCTCGATATGTGGTCCTGTATAACACAATAATTTTTCCGAAAAATCACATCACAATCTAAATCTTGAAATAATTGGCCAACTGAAATTAGATTGCAAGTAAGACTGGGAACGTATAAAACATCCCTTAACACAATTTCATGACTCAATGTGACCTCCCCCTTTCTTCGAGCTACTGTGAGTTTTCCATGCGGCAACCCGATCAAAATTGGTTTTATCTCCTTAATTTTGTCAACAAGATTAATATTACCTGTCATATGACAAGAAGCCCCGCTATCAAGTATCCATGAGTCATTACCTGATAGTTTTTCATACCCGGGCTTGGATGTCTCAATCAGATTCAGTAGATGTTGCACCTGTTCTAGAGTAAATCCAGTCAGTGAAGAGGATCCAGATTCAACATTGGTAGACAGATTGCTGCTGCTCCAGTCGTGACAGCATATGTCGACTCGTTTCTGGCGCCTCTGCCTCTTCCGCTTGACCCTCTTCCACCGCGAGTCCCACATCCACGACCCCTGCCTTGACCATGTGATTTGGATGTCTCAATCAGACTCAGTAGACGTTGCACCTGTTCTGGAGTAAATCCAGTCAGTGAAGAGGATCCAGATTCAACATTGGTAGACAGATTTGCTGCTGCTCCAGTCGTGACAGCATATGCCAACTCGTTGCTGGCGCCTCTGCCTCTTCCGCTTGACCCTCTTCCACTGCAAGTCCCATGTCCATGGCCCCTGCCTCGACCACGCGACCCCCAGCCAAGAGGGTACCCAATTATTTCGTAGCATTGGGTCTCCTCATGACCGAGCCGCCCACAATGCTTGCAGGTAGGTTTTTCGACTACCGTGGTTTGGACCTTTGCTCCATGGCTCACAGCAAACGCAGCCACTGAGTCACCTTTATCATCTCGATTAACCATGAGATTTTTACGATTTTCTTCTTGTTGAGCTAGGTTGAAAATTCTGTCAAGAGAAGGTAATGGTTCCAATGCAAGAATTTGGCTTCTTATGTGACCAAAGTAGTCATCATCAAGGCCCATCAAAAATTGATGGGTTTTCTCTTCCTCGATCATCTTCACGAACTTGCTTGCTGCTTCGCATTTGCAACCACTACAGGTACACACTGGAATTTTTTAGTAGTTTTCAAACTCACTCCACAAACCTACAAGCCTTGAATAAAACTCGACAACGTCTGCTCCTCCTTACTTGCACCCGGCTATGGAAGCCTTCAACTGATGGATTTTCGGTGCATTAGCAACTGAGTAGCGTTTGCAGAGATTATCCCAAACAGCCTGGGCAGTGTCAAGAAAGGCAACGCTGGTTCGAAGTCTCGGGTCAATAACATTTAGGATCCATGAACATACCATTGAGTTAACCATCTCCCATGCTTGTAACTCCGCACCTCCTTGGCTTGCCTCTGGCCGCTTGAGAGTTCCATCGATGAACCCGAGTTTGTTATTTGATTTTAATGATGTTCGCACAGCCTTTTGCCAAAGATCAAAGTTTTGGCCGCCGAAAATCACTGCAGTTATTAGAGCGCCTGGGCCTTCTGAAGGGTGGAGAAAATAGGGAGAT
>JAKOGI010000866.1:132500-350000 GCA_029747015.1 Carnegiea gigantea | reverse complement strand
AAGAAGTTGTAGGTATAGATGTAAATAGCTGTAGAATTATTAAAAAGTTATATATATATGTATGTATGTATGTATGTATGTATGTATGTATGTGTACACACACACACACACACACACACACACACACACACACACATGTTAATGTTTAGATCTATATATATATAATTGTTAGTGTTTAATATATGATTTTTAAAATACATTATTTCATCATTACAAGAAAAAGACCAAATAAAGATGGAATCAGCGACAGAAAGCGGTTAATTAGTGACGGAATTTTTACATCAGCGACCGAATTGGCGACAGAATATGATTGTCGGATTTTCGCTCATCGCTGAGTACCCGGTGACGGATTCAGCGACAGAACTTGCGACATACTTTTTTTGGCGGGGGAAACTGGCGAGGCAGGGGGCGACAGAATTCATCGTCCGTCGCCATCAGCGACGGAATAAGCGATGGAATTTCCGTCGCTGATGGCGACGGATTATTAATTCCGTCGCCCCCGTGCCCAAAAAAATTTCATCCCAATCTGTAGCCATTCTGTCGCTATGTTTCTTTTTTTTTAAAAACAAAATTGCTTGTTTTTGATCATATCCGTACATACAAATCAATCTTTGCAAGAAATTTACAAAATCTTCGCACTTAATCAACATCCAATGGCTTCATTCGAAGCGTTCTCAACAATTTCAAACCACACAAAGGTGGAATTTCACATCCAATGCAACACTTCCAACCAAAGGTTTTCAATTCACAAACCACAAGTTCCAAACAATCTCTGTACATATCACAAATTACAAGTTCCAAACAAAGTCTGTACATATCACAAAACACAAATCCAAACAAACCAGAAGTTGCCAGTAATTCAGAATGAAGTTATATATATGTTTGCAAAAGAAAGAGAAGCAAGCGCCAAATGGAAGGAGAGTGAAATAAACACCAGGGGGAGGGGAGTGAAATAAGCAGAAAGGGGAGGGGAAGCAAGCAGCAAGAGATGTACTTCGTGAAAAATCAAGCAGAAGAGCCACCAGCTGAAGGAAATCTGCAACCAACTCAATCACCAAGGTCTTCCTCTTCCTCTTCCTCTTCCTCTTGCTCTTCCTCTGCCTCTGCCTCACCATGTCCCTCATTATGTTGTGAGTGATGAGTAAATGGTGACTGCGATCCCGAGCCAGACGCCTGTTGTATTTGAAAGAAAGCTTGGAGGTGCTGATCGATGCTCATCATTTGTTGTCTCAGTTATTAGTTGCTTTGGGTGAGCAATCTGTTGGATTCCTCCAGTTGCTTACATTTCTCCATAACCAACCGGTAGCTTTCAGCTTGTGAAGTTAGCTCACCCCCCAAGTTGGTTACTACACCCCTTAAGTAATTGAGCTCTTGTTGCGATGGCGTAGAACCAGTACCTGCTGACTCGTATTTCAGTGAAGTACGCATTAGTATCGTAATTAAGTAAATTCAATGTATAACCATGGTCGTTGAAACTTTAATATGAAAACTGTACTGGATCTTTGAGTGGGACTGAAATAACCGGATTCCCTCATGTTTACAGCCTCGTTCCTAATGCCATAAATACAGCCCATCTTGTTCTTAAACGTCTTCACCCACAACTCATTTGGGTTTGGAAATGGCTGGTTTGGATCTTGAGAAGTGTCATCCCCGGTCCCTTGAGAGTTGATAACATTTGAAAATCACGTTCAAAGGATTCCTACAATACTACAACATACGTACGAAATCATGCATACTGCAATTACTTAAAATAAAGTATACAAGTTCATCTTAAACTACCAATAAAGATTGAGAATAGCTAATTACTTACATATGTTTGTTGTGATTTCTTGTCAACCCAAGGGGCATCTTCTTTGCCCTGGAGTTTGTGAGTGCGGCTGAATAATTCAACAATAATGGGCCCCATCCCAAGTTGTTCTCTCTATGTACGTGCCAGAAAGAATGATGTCAAGTATAACACAAAATACAGTATTAAACTTAAATGAATACGTAGCAAATATTAATTCATTTACCAGACGCCGCCTATGCTCATGCATAGGGATCGAGCCACAGGTGTGGAGAAATGGGCCACTACTTTCTGGAGTTCCCAGTCGGTTGTGATTTCTTGTCAACCCAAGGGGCATCTTCTTTGCCCTGGAGTTTGTGAGTGCGGCTGAATAATTCAACAATAATGGGCCCCATCCCAAGTTGTTCTCTCTATGTACGTGCCAGAAAGAATGATGTCAAGTATAACACAAAATACAGTATTAAACTTAAATGAATACGTAGCAAATATTAATTCATTTACCAGACGCCGCCTATGCTCATGCATAGGGATCGAGCCACAGGTGTGGAGAAATGGGCCACTACTTTCTGGAGTTCCCAGTCGGTTCTTCTGGGCTGTTTCACGTAATTTCTTGTAATGTTCATTCCCCCAGTGCCATTGGAGTCCCTCCCATTGAGCATCACCGAGCCAAACAGGCTTCTTACTATGCTTCCTTGCTTTGCCAAAGAAGTCTCTCAAGTGTGCATTGCCTCGGTTTTCAAAATTTCTTCTTATACGGTCCTTATGGACCGGATCCCAACTAAACCACTTCTGTAATCATGAAAACAAAAAACACATCAAATAATTCAATAGTAATATACCAAGTTCACAGAAATTGTTAATACGAAGTCATTGTAGTTACCTTGAACTCTCCAAACCATAAGTCTCGTACTGGTTTGGGCACTTTGCTCCAGGTAGGCCAAGCTCCGTCCAATTTACTTTGAAATATAAGCGAAATCCTACTAACAGCACCATCATTGGGGGGAAATCTAATTGAACATAACACATCAAAATTATTACTTGTTATGCAAAATTCATGTATTACTTTATAAGATATAACAAATGAAGACTTACCCATTACCATCTGGCTCAATCCAAGTCTTAGCTCGAGTGCTCCCATGATTGGATTGTGCTTCAGTTTCACCACTTTCAATATTCTCTTGGGACTGGTTTGTGTTAGGGTGAGCGGGTTGGGGAGTGGGTTGCACAGTGTGAACAACATAGGGGTTTGGAGGAATATTGTAGGCAAATTGGTCGTACATGGTGCTTTGGTTGGGAATGTATGAGGTCTGATGATGGAAAGCCCCAAATGGGGGTGGTAGTGGTCCTGAAATATCTGGTATATAAGCAGCCATTGTGGCTTCTAGCTGAACTGGTATATGAGGCACCTAGGGGGAAGATGGATCAATGTCCATTGCGGTCGGATCTACGACAGAGCTCCTAAGCCCTCATCCTCTACCTCGAGGGGAGGACTTACCTCGACGAGCACTTGAATCCATACCTGAAATAGGTGACAACAAAGCCAAGTACAAATATATAATGATTGCACATGTAAACCGTTTTCCTCATACATCATAATAGGAACATAGGTTACACATATTTTGCAAAACTCATTCATACAATATAAGTAAAGTCACAGTTCTTTCTTTCCTAAATGCGGTTCTACTTCTTCTGCACGCATGATTCCTTGGCAAAAAACACCGATGACAGTCAAACCATGAGAATTTACCTCTATTTCGCAACCCCAAAGCCTTTTGCTGTTTCATACATACAGGACATGTCAATTGCCCATTAGTACTCCACCCAGATAACATTCCATATGCGGAAAAATCATTGAAGGTCCACATAAGTGCAGCCTTCATCTGAAATGTATGCCTCGTAGAAATGTCATAAGTCTCAACTCCAACATCCCACAACTCTTTCAACTCATCAATAAGAGGTTGTAAATATACATCTATCTTGTTCTTGGGATTTTTGGGCCCGGAGATTGCACAAATCAAGAACATAAACGGTGTGGTCATACACATTTTAGGGGGGAGGTTATAAGGTGTAATGACCACCGGCCAAATGGAGTATGATCTTGAAGACAATGTGTGAGGATTAAATCAATCAGCACATAAGCCAAGCCTCACATTCCGAGGCTCTGCAGCAAATTTAGGGTACTTGGTATCGAAATGTTTCCATGCTGCCCCATCTGATGGATGACATAAAACACCGTCCTCACGTCGATGTTCATAATGCCATCTCATGTGCTTTGCACTACTTCTTGATGCGTACTTCTGCAGTCGAGGTTTTAACGGCAAGTAATGCATCCTTGAGTATGGCAATGGATTCTGATTCCTTTGTTGTGACCTTTGCCTCTTCCATCTTGAATGCCCATAAAACTTGCATGCATCCAAGTTTACGTCCTCCTTGTAAAATAGCATGCAACCTTTCCGGCAACAATCAATTAAGACCACATCGTTGCCGAGATCTTTAACAACCTTCTTCGTTTGCTCATAGTTGTTTAGCACACGGTTGTTAGGGGGACACATTTCCTTCATTAATTGAACAACTTCATTGAAATAATTTTGAGGCATATTATAATCAGATTTAATACTCAACAGTCTCACCGCCGCAGATAGCTCACTGTGGGTGGAGCAACCATCATATAAGGACTGTTGAGCAGCTTGAACCATATTATAAAATGGTTCTCGGCAAGTGCTTGACCCCTCTTCCCTTACAGTTTGATTTGCTATTATAGCATTATTAACCATGTCCTCAATCCGATTTATGTAGGATTCATAATAGTCATTATTAACATGACTTGAACGTCCAACCACGGAAATTTTACTATTTGAATACCCAGAATCATATTCCTGATGTTCTATTTCCCCATGACTTATCCAAAACCAATACCCTTGCACAAAACCCTTATACATAAGGTGCATCTTAATCTCATCAGGTGTCAAGTACACTCTATTTCTACATTTCGCACAAGGACATCTATACTTTTTTCCATTCAGAAACTCTGCCTGTGTACGTGCAAATTGATCGAATTGATTTACTCCATCTAGAAATTCTTGCGTATAACTACTACGATAAGGCAGTAATCGATTATACATCCACCTAAGATGTGGAGGACCATTCATATTCTGCTCAAATAACAACAACCACATAAGGTATTTGGTAAGAATTAATTTTAATCAAAATTATAATAATTACATAAATTATGCAATTATATATTATATATGACTACTTTAAAATTTCCACATGCACAAAAAAAACTTATAAATTTCGATAAATATACTTATATTCTTACGAATATCACAAAACTAATAATTCATACAAGTTGATCACTTTATTCCACCAACATATCAAATTTCAACTTAAAATTACCAAATCCAAGTGTACATTGCATTGGGCAATATTTTTAAACAAATATGAGCTACAACTTCATACAAACATCACATTTGAACAAAATTATAAACTAAAGCATTTCAATCCACTAACATATCAACTTTCAAGTTCATATCACCAAACCTAAATTCTAAGTTGCATTGAGCAAAATCTCCAACCAAATTTCAACAACATTATCAATTAAAACATTTCATTCCACCAACATATGAAATTTCAATTTCAAACTACCAAATCTCAACCCTAAATCGCATTTACCAAATTCTTGTAACGAATTAGAGTAATAACCTCACACAAATTGCACATTTCAACAACATTATCACTGAAACCATTTCATTCCACCAACATATCAAACTTTAACTTCAAACTATCAAACCTAAACTGTAAATCGCATTTACCCCAATCTTGAACCAAATTAAAGCAATAACCTCACACAAACACCACATTTCAACATAAATATGAACTAATTATGAAATTCTAACAATGTAATATAAAAATTTGTAGAAATTTCAAATTGTTTAGTTGAGAAAAATACCTCAGTTAACTCCAAAAAAATCGGAGTGAGGGGCGGCAGATGGTGGTCGGCGGCGAGGGTGGTGACAGACGGCGGCCGGGGGGATGGGCGACCGCCGGCGGTGGCTGGACACGGCAGGGGAGGCGGCCGGTGGCTGGGCAGCAGCTGAACGCACGACGTCCTCTCTCTCTCCTCGACGCTTCAAATTTTTGCAAAATGAAACCAGAGAAATATGGTTTCATTTTATATCCGTCGCCACCCCCTTTTTTAAAAAAAAAATTCGTTTTTTTGGGGCGATGGAATTTCCGTCGCCAAGTTTTTATTTTTAAAAAATAATTATGGCGACGGAAATTCCATTGCGCACTGTCCATTCTGGCAACGGATTAAAATTTTTATCGTCATATCTGTCACATAATCTGAGTTTTTTGTAAAACTATTTTTCAGTCGCCATTTCCGTCACCAAATCTAGCGCTATTTTTTTCTGTCGCTGAATTCTATCGTTAATATGAACTTTTTTAGTAGTGCATGAACATAAATTATGGGTAATATGTCGGTCAAATTTATTAAATTAATATTATACTTTCATTAAATAAATTATTTTCTAACATGTAGATACAAATAAATTTTGTTTATCTACGATTATCATTCTTGATGAACAAAATAATAGTGAATAAACATAATTTATGAGAATAAACCTTTAAATAAGCCAATTAAATAACATTAAAATAATAATAAATAAATATTTGACCCCAAATTTATAGAGCTAAATATGTTCTAAACTTGAGATTTTCTACTAATATTAGTTTCACCTCTCTATAAGCAAGTAAAAAACTCCCTTTAATTAAAATAAACTCTTGAAGATAAAATAACAAGTTTTCTCAATGAAACTAAATAGAATCCTTAAAAGTAAAAATAGTTTAAATTTAACAAATTAAAATTAACATTTTAAGATAACATTACGAAAAAATATAAAAGTAAAACTTAAAATGTTAAGCTCCCATTCATGAAATGTAAAAAATTTGAAAATAAACATATTTATAGTTTTTGGAATTTTATTTTTTTGGTTAGGAAAAAAGATAAATGGAAGAACATAAGCCATTTGAACATATGATCAATACAGAAGAAATGCTTTCGTCATCTATAGTTTGACTATTTTCGTATATGATTCATGTCGAAACTCAACCATGAATGAAACATTTGTATTATAAGTTCAATGTTTGCTTATTGTCTCTACGCTTACTCAACAACACAATTCAATTCAACATATAGGTTTATTATGCTATATTTATTGAACAAATATTATATTATCAAAAGAATTTTAAACTAATATGTTTATACAAATATTTTGCTCATAAAATATATATACATATTTTTTATATTAATATATAGAAAATATTATGTTTACACAAATTAAATATTAGACATATTAAACAACATGAGGAAAAAAATGATAACTTGAATTTTATAAAACATTTATGTCAAACCAAGGACGAAAAATATACATTGACCAATAATTTTATGAAGGAGATATAAAGCTCTAAAGAGATGTAAGAAGTTTCGAGAAGTTGTATGAATCCGTTAGAGTTGTAAGGAGCTATCAGTTGTAATCTTATGACTCACTATCTCGAAAAAGAATAGGGTTTCAGTGTATTTAGACTCATCAAGAGGGCAATGTAAGTCGCTCAGACATATAAGCTCATAGTTTTGGAAAATTTGTCAAGAAAATCACATGGCTTGTACCAAAAGCACACATCGAAACATCAGTTACCACCTTTATAAATAAATTCAATCAATCATATTTTTGTGCCACAATAATCAATCAAATTGGTAATGTAATGCCACATCAACTCAGCATCCTCATGCATTAACATTCTTATTCAATAAGCGACAATAACATTAAGGTACTCTTTGATTGAATATAAACAATTTTGTGCAATTGTTCGACAATGGCCCTCAGATCACAAGGGAATATGATTCCTTTTTCCCAAACCATCAGATGTGCGAAGCAGACACATGAAACAGAGGTCATTCATTGTTTTATTTTAGTTTTTTGGGTAAACATGATTATGGGCTACAAAAGGGCTATTTAGGCTTCTATATTTTTACCCCCCAGATTATCTGCTACAAAAACATATATGTTTAGATATTTATCAACAAAGATACAATGCTCATAAATTAACAGACGAAACGTTTATGACTATGTAGTAGACATAATGCCCATTAATTTTTTTGGTATAAAAGTCACTGAATACTTAGCGCCAAGTATTAAAATGTTCATCAGTAAATTTTATATAAATAAATTAACTAAATCATCTTCAATTATAAAATAGCAAACAATGCCATTATGTTTCCTATTTGCAACTACAAGACACTAGAGATGCCAACCACAACTAAGATAATGAGATTTTTTTTTAAAATAAAAAGTGCCAAAATGCTCATTTTTTGGCCTTATAAATGCTCATTTGTAAATAAATTAACTAAATGACCTGAAGGAATTAATATATCGAATTAAGCGTAAATATATTTACCTTAATCCTGTAGTAGAAGACGATCCAACTTTGGCTTTGAATCACTAATCGAGGAAGGAATGCGCTATTCGGAGAACTTTCACAATCCCACGACCTAAGAGCCCTAGGATTTTGTGCAAAAAATTCTCCATCAGAGAACCTTCAATGTTTCTTATGTGTTTTTCCTCTTAAACTAGTCCTCTTTTTATATTAGATGGACATTAGCAGAACTAGGGTTTTTGAGATGGTTAAGCCGTCAACTTAATATGTTTATGGGCTTGCACCCCTCATGGGTGTTTCATGCCCTAAGTCTAACATCTCCCACTCACAAATAAGGGAGTGCTTATTTTCCCTTTAAGAAAAACTTATTTTTCTTTTATTTCTGGACAATCTTTATATTGGGCAAATAGGTCGTGCAATTAGCATACTTGTAAGAGATCTATGTTGAACATCTACTAGGAATATATATCATCGTGTCGAGAACTGCACGAGTAAAGGAAGTATGCCAGTACCCTAGATCATTTCAATCTTATTAAAATGTTTCATTTTAATCTCATCAAATCATTGTATTTCATATTCACAATTATGCCTCATATGTCACAACTAGTGCACTGATGAATAGAAACTAATGAAATTTTGTGAATGATCTTCCTCTTTTCACTAGAATAATGACCAAATTCAACTTGATTTTCTATACATGTTGTGCCAGATTGAATCATTCATGATCCCTTGGCAACATACTAAGAAAACAAATATTGAATAAAGTCTTAAGCCCCTAATTGGAGTCATGAGGGTATAAATATAAGGTCATAATCTTATCGTGTCTCACACAAACATAAGTAGAAGTCTAACTTATATTAACCCAATTGGTCGTTTTTGTACACATGGTATGAAAACATGTGCTATGATATGTTCTCTTTTCCCATGGAGCGTATCTCTTTTGATTCTTTAATCAAAATGTTGTATGGATGATATTTGGATACCTTATTGTCCAAACTGAGTCCCCAAATCTAGTCATTAACGTGAACTCACATCTAGCCTCTTTGAGGTAGACCAGGTAAAATTCATTTTTACCTATATGTTGTAATGACTTTATGTCATTATAAAGGAGACATTCATGATTTTCAGTTGATAGGTTCTCATAATTATCCTTGTGATAATTTTACTTAAAATCTTATCTTATCTCCCATCAATACTGTAATCAATGGAGTTGGTTACCCGTGTGAGAGGGCTAACCTAAAGTCTACCCAACCTACTTTTCACGTTCAAGAATACACAACAAGCATCCATAAATAAGAATACATATTCAAAGATTCCAATAATAAGTGTATACGGAACAACTTATTTGAATTTCATAATATTCGACAATCACTTGTGAATGTCAAGAAAACAATTAGTGAAAACAAGGCAGGGCATAGTTGTCATCTACGAAAATTGTTAAGCCTTTACATGCTCAATAAGCACATCCCCAGTTAGTTTGGTCTTGTAACAGTACTTAAGATTCTTAGTACGTGCAATCACAACTCGATCCAGTAAACTATTATTGGATAGTACTATTCGGTCCCCCAGTTAAATAATCTGAGTACCTTTTTAAGCAAACAAACTCTTGTACATTTAAGGATAAGGCTATAAATTCTTATTATAACAAGGCAACATATTACATATCACTGGTTTGTGCCACTTTAGCACCATTGTTAAGTTGTAAGACATATTTGCAGGTTCATTTCTCATCTAAACTTGTCACAGTCAAGACCATTACACCCCTTTTGATGAAAGTTATTGTCTATGTAGCAAAAGTGCATAATCGGAGGTTCTGTTTAGGTACCTCATGACTTAACTATCTGCCACTATGCTAGTCCCAGGTCTAGTTGATATTTATTTAAAGATACGAAGTCTAATATGTAGCATCTCATGCATTAGACTTCTAAATGCATTTAACAAAACAAGTTCTATTTACTAGTCCTTAGATTGTTGACACATTTTACTGTAAGACTTCACCCTTGTCGATGTGAGTGTTAACTGGATCATAGTTGTGCGCATTAAATTATTTAAAGACCTTTGATGCCATTCTCTTTAGGAAAAAGAATAACCTCTTTGAATATTTTCTGAAAAACTTTATTTTAAGAGCATACACTTCTTTACCCATATTAATCATCTCAAAGTTAGATAATGATAAGATCTTTTGCCTTAGTAACTCTACATCATTTCTAGCTCTTACTAAGTCATCCACATGTAATTACTTAACTACAAAATTGCTTTTGGACCTTTTGGTACCAATAATAGTATAGCCATTAGAGATAACCACACTATGAAAAAAAAGTATACCAATTCGTTGAAGAGACTTTAAGGTCACAACTGATCTTACATGTCCACAAACCTTATGTTTGCAATCCTTTTTAGTGGAACTTCACTTAGATCCCCTTTGAGATTAGTATTTACATATCTATATGATGTGACTTTAGATCCAACATAGTGATAATAGCTATAGAAGTGTGAAACTAGGATAAAGTACATAATAAGAGGGGGGAAAAACTCTTTGTAGCTAACCTTATCAGTATACCCCTTTTTGCCACAAGTTAAGCCTAATGCCAACTGTGCCATTAGCCTTATAATTTAAGAACTGATCTATTCTCAAATTACTTTGTGTCCTAAAAGGTCAACCAAATGTTTACCCTCATTTACTCCATTTCCATCGGTTTAATCTACTTGTCCTTAAGGGATCAAAAAGGGCATCTTTACTCATTTCCATTTTGTAGGAGTGTCATGAAAGTTTCATATACCTCATTGCCCAAATGGCATAGAGGAATGTTTTATGACAATCATGTATTCTTAGAGATTTGTATAATTGTAAATTGTTTCCTCTTTGGATTGATATTACTCCCACTCAAATTAAGACCAATCATCTTGCTCCCCCTTGAAACAAGGAGAGAATTAACTCCCACTCAGAACAAGAATAAGATCACTTTTATTCGCTCTTGATGATAAAAGTGGACCTTGACAATAAACTTATTCATCATCAATTAAAATCCTCCGACTCAAATGAAGGGATCCAATTCAGATTGGAGAACTAATAGAAATAAGTCTTAACCGATGCCACCCTTCTTTGGAAATCCATTCTTAAGAATATGATATAGTCATATAGATTGATTAAATTTTAGTTGCAGTCCCACTGTCTTACAGCCTAATGAGTAAAAACCTTCGAGGTTAGAATATCCCATAAAGACGCTATTCCTTCCCCATTTGTCACTTCCATAAGAGGGGTTGTATTCATGTATCGTATACCCCTAAGGTCCAAAGACTCTCAAATTGGGTTCTATAACTCATATTGAGTGGTAATAACTGACTTTGCAAGCACAGGGTCAAGGTCATAGATTGCAACAAAAAGGAGATCTCCTTAACAGGAGATTCACAAATTATGTGCAATTGTTGATCCTACCATATTAGGGAGCATTCTATTTTCTTTCTCTACAACAAAATTTTGTTGTAGGCTTTTAGGATAGTTAGGTAATAAACTATCCCTTTTTTATCACAATATCCACTATAATAATTCCAACAAATGTTTGGTATTGATTTGGTCTTTGAGACCTTATTCTCTTAGATTTAATTGACTTTCAACCAAGCTTGCATATTTTCTAAAGCAACTTATTGATTCAAACTCATATAAGGTCAAATAATTAATAAGACCAAATCAAATAAAATATGATGAAACATAGAAGCTCTATGTGTTATTATCACATTTATCGAACCATGAATGTTCAAATGAATTAACTACAATGGAAATAAAGCTCTTAGTAACCTTTCTAAAACTTAATGGTTTTTTTGTTGTTTTTCCTGCTAGACTATGTTCAAAAGTGCTCTAGTCCACTTATATTTGCTAACAAATTTTATTTTGCTAGCTTTTGCAGATATGTGCTTTTGACCTATATGACCTAGTGTGGCACGACAAATAAACATTTCACATCATCATAATTATGTGAATACAAAAAAACAAACACTGGGATTAATGAAACAAATATCCAATAGATTATAAGCAAATCATTTTTAACAAAGCAGAACCAGAACTAAAGGTGTTCTTAAAGGAAAACTAACTAGGCTTCAATGCTATGAACATAGTTACCCATTCACCCATGAAGGGGAACCCTCCCACCGTCCGGAAGGGATGCCGTCCCTTCGCCCCAGGGAGCATAGCCGTGAGGTCGCGCGGTCAGAGAGGAGCGATCGACTTCCTCCCGGGTGGCACGAGGGGCGTGCAGCGGTGGAACTCATCGGCCTATCCACACGAGGGACAATCGCAGTCTCAGCAACTGCTTCCACCCCCTACGTGACACACTCCCGACGGACCGCCTGGCTCGAAGAGCTGGAACAGACTTCTCGGCCATAAGGAGAAAGCTCAAACAGGCGTCGTCCCAGTCCGGAGCGTCGCACCCACCGCGACTGTACCCGAAGCCCGCCTCCAAGAAGGACGCGCGTTCAGGGGTTGCGAAGAAGGGACCGCTCTCCCCCCAGGGTACTGTGGCACAGCCGGGAGAAGAGTCCCTCAGTGGTTGAGGTCGAACGCCATCCGGACACCCGCATCAAGGTGTCTGGGACAGCCGCTCGGCCAACCGTACTTCCCTTCTCCACCCCGTTTAGCGTCGAGATCATCAATGCCTCACGCTACGAGAAGATCAATATGCCAACGATAGACCTCTATGACGGCACCACGGACTCGGAAGAGCACTTGGGAGTTTACAAAGCCCAGATGTACGTGCAAGATGTGGATGACGCGTCCTACTACGGCGACTTGCCTGCCACCTTGAAGGGAGTGGCGCAATCTTGGTTCAACAGTCTGCCCTCGGGGAATATAACCTGCTTCCAAGACTTGGCAGATAAATTCGTCAGCAAGTTCATTGCTAGTCGCAAGGAGAGGCGTACTAGCATCCATTTGTCGAAGGTCAAGCAGGGGCCGCAGGAGTCCCTCGCTGAATTTGTCAAACGCTTCCATCAAGAAGCGGTGCTGATTCCTGACCTGGAAGACGGAGTAGCATATGTTTCTTTCTTGAACGGTCTTAAGAGTGGGCGCTTCAAGTTCTCTCTAGCAGAGCAAAAGGAGACGATGTTGGTAGAGGCCTTGAGGAAGGCCGCAGACTTCATCCGGGCCACTGAGATTTGTGTCGATAGCTCAGATGCCCCAGAGAAGATGAAGGCTCCTGGGGATAGGGGCTTCAATTGTGGCAAAAGGAACCCCACCCTCCCGAGACAGGAGGTCGCAATTCGAGGGACCTGACCCCCTGTTCGCCACCGATGCGAGGAGCATCCTCATGGAGGTCAGAGGGCATCCGATGTTGCGCCGATCGCCTCCTATGACAGCACCCCCCAGACCTCAGAATACCCGAAAGTATTGTGAACTCCACGAGCAGAGCGGGTACACCATGATCAAATGTCGCGAATTGAAAAAAGCCTTTCATGAGCTAGCTGACAAGGGGCAAATTGATCGATTTCTGAAGAGAGGCCCGCAGTTTCTTCGACAAGAATGGGAAACTGCTCCGCCCCCGCCGCAGGATGAGGAGTGTTCCATGGAATTTGTGGCCACCATAGCAGGTGGCTGCGTGGAGGAGATCACTCGATCAGCGTGGAAAGCCCAACTTAGAGGCGCGCAGTAAGTGCTTACCGTGGAGCCGGGATCCAGCCTAACGGCGCCCACGATGGTACTCGGGAGGAAGGACGCCCTGCGATTCGCTTCCCCCCATAGCGACCCTCTAGTGGTCGAGATGAAGATCGCCAGTGCAATTGTGCAGTGAATTCTGGTTGGCGCAGGCAGCTCCGTGGATATCATAACTTGGGATTGCTTGAAGAGGCTCGTACACCAAGGGCACGACATTGTCCCCATGGCGAATCCTATCCTAGGCTTCAGGGGGGCAGGAAGTGCATCCTACGGGAATGATCCACCTCCCAGTGCGTTTCGGGGACAAGACCAAGTTCAAAAGCCATGAGGTCGACTTTCTGGCAGTTGATGTACCTACAGCCTACAATATAATCATTGGGCGGCCGACCCTCCACAGAGTGAAGGCCGTCGTCACCCCGTACCTCATCCAGCTCCAGTTTGAAACGAATGATGGCAACATGGGTGAGCTGTGTGGGGACCAGCGGACAGCCCGGGAGTGTTACCTGGTGGGCATAAAGCCCCTCATCGAACGGACCAGAGAACAGGGGACCACCGGACCACCCCATACGGAAAAGCGGGCAAAGGCAGGGCCAACCATTCCGGTCAAAACGTTGGTAATCCACACCCTCGCTTCTTTCGAACCCCCATGACCCCGACCAGAAGTTGTAGATACAGTAGAATCGATACCGCTCAAAGAGAGGCGGCCGGAGCGTACCGTACAGCTTGGACACGACATTGCGGCCACTGGTCAGCAATCCCTAGTTTCCCTCTTGCGTGAATACAAGGACGTTTTTGCCTTCGGACCAGAGGAGATGCCCGACATTGCCCTAACTGTGATGGAACACCGCTTAAATGCTGATCCTCGGCACAAACCAGTCATTCAAAAGAAGCGCCACATGGGCCCCAAGAGGGCGGCCGTGGCTAACACTGAGGTTCAAAAGTTGCTGGAGGCTGGCTACATTCGGGAATGTCAATACCCTGAGTGGATCTCGAATGTGGTATTAGTCAAGAAGCCAAATGGGACTTGGAGGATGTGCGTGGACTTCACAGACCTGAACAAGGCCTGCCCAAAGGATAGTTACCCCTTGCTAAAGATCGATAAGCTGGTGGACGCCACGGCCAGTCATGCCCTGCTAAGCTTCATGGATGCGTTTTCGGGGTATCACCAGATACCCCTATGCCCCGAGGACCAGGAAAAGACGGCGTTCATCACGGACAGCGGCCTCCACTGTCATAGGGTGATGCCCTTCGATCTAAAGAATGCTGGGGTAACTTAGCAATGCCTGGTTAACAAGCTGTTCGAGCCTTTCATTAGACAAACTATGGAAGTATATGTTGATGACATGATCGTGAAGAGCAAGGCTGAAGAGGACCACAGTAGCGATCTGCAGAAGACATTTGAGATACTCCGAGCGTTTAACATGAAGCTCAACCTAAAGAAGTGCGTCTTCGGGGTTCGGTCAGGAAAATTCTTTGGTTTCATGGTTAGTCACCGCGGCATAGAGGTAAATCCAGATAAGATCCAGGCCGTCCTAGACATGAAACCGCCCCGAAGCGTATGGGAGGTGCAGCGCCTGACGGGTTACATAGCGGCTCTTGGCCGGTTCATGTCCCGTTCCACGGATAAGTGCCAGCCCTTCTTCCGCATCCTGCATTAGCAGAATAATTTCAATTGGGATGAGCAGGCAGACGAGGCCTTCCAGGCTTTGAAGACATACTTAGCTCAGCTGCCCAAGATCGCCAGCCCTGCAGAAGGCGAGGTTCTGGTGTTGTATTTAGCTGTGTCCAAACATGCGGTTAGCGCCGTCCTTGTGGCTGAGCGAGCAAGGGAGCATATACCGGTATATTATGTAAGCCACGCCTTGGCGGGCGTAGAGATGAACTACCCCCTCATCGAGAAATTTGCGTATGCCTTGGTAATGGCTAGTCGGAAGCTAAGGCCTTACTTCGAAGCCCATAAGATCTTGGTCTTAACCAACCAACCCCTAAGGAACATCCTGTAGAAGTTGGACACCTCGGGATGCCTCCTGAAGTGGGTCGTGGAGCTCTCCCGTTACGATCTTGCTTTCGAACCACGGCGGGCCATCAAGGCCTAGGCATTAGCTGACTTTCTAGCCGAGAGCACGGCCCCTGCGGGGGAAGATTCCCAACCCCAGCCTTGGCACTTGTACATGGATGGCTCATCCACTATAGACGGCAGTGGAGCCGGCCTTATCATTAAGAGTCCCACTGGGGCACATTATGAGCATGCCCTTAGGTTCATGTTCAAAGCGTCTAACAATGAGGCCGAGTATGAAGCCCTCGTCGTGGGGATAGAGCTCTGCTACACCGCGGGCGCCGATAACGTCTAGGCCTTCTCTGACTCCCAACTCGTTGTCAGCTAGCTTAATGGAGCCTATGATGTGAAAGACGAGGTCATGGCGGCGTACGTTTGGTGGATCACGAGGCCACCAAGTTACCGAAGCATTTCTCCATCACGCATATTCCCCGTTTAGAGAACCGACAGGCAGATGTCCTGTCCAAACTGGCAAGCTCTTTTGATAATGATAAGCCCAAGAACATCCAGTGGGAGACTTTGACAGAAAGGAGCATCAACTTACATGAGGTGTTGTGGCTAAACAGAAGCTCAACATGGATGGAACCTATCCGCGCATACCTCACCGAAGGAACGTTGCCAGTGGACCCCAAGGAGGCTGAGAAAGTAAGGAAACGGTCGAATTGGTTCATCCTATACGAAGGGATTCTTTACAAGCGATCTTTAGCCCGACCCCTGCTACGGTGCGTAACCTCGGCAGAGGGAAAAAAGATATTGGAGGAACTACATGAAGGCATTTATAGCTCGCACGCGAGGGGCCGCGCGTTAGCTGTCACGGCCATTCGAACCGGCTACTACTGGCCTAGCCTACGAGAGGACGCAATGACACTGGTGCGGACTTGTGATAAGTGTTAGAAGTTCGTGCCTATCCAACGAGTCCCCTCCACCACCATGACACCGATAGTCAGTCCACTCCCATTCGTTACATGGGGCATGGACATTCTCAGCCCTTTTCCCAGGGCTACAGGCCAATGCAAGTACCTTTTTGTGGCCGTGGACTACTTCACCAAGTGGATCGAAGCCGAGGCCGTCGCATCCATAACCACCGCTGAGGTGCGTGAATTTATCTGGCGCAATATCATCATGCGATTTGGCATCCCTCGCGCCATGATTTTTGAAAATGGTCGGTAGTTTGATACTAGCAAACTCACAGACGACCTCAATAACTTGGGTTGCCAAGCCTGCTTTACGGCCGAGGCGCATCCCCAAACTAACGGCTAGGCCGAGGCAGCTAACAAATGCATCCTCCATGGTTTACAGAAAAAGCTCGACAACGCAAAAGGTAAATAGGCGGACGAGCTGCATGGCGTCCTATGGTCCTTCCGCACCACGGAGAAGACTGCTACAGGCAAGACCTCATTCATGCTCACCTACAGTTCTGAGGCTGTCTTGCCGATCGAAGTGGCCCTCCATACCTATTGCTTGACAACTTTCCAGGAGACCTTAAATAACACGGCCCTACGAGAAACTCTTAACCTCCTCCCCTCTATTCACGGCGAAGCCCTGCTCCGCGAAGCCCTCTATAAGCTATGCATCGCACGGCTCCATAATCGCACAATCAGGCTTCAGCCTATTCAGACTAGCGATCTCGTTCTTCGGCGCACGGAGGTTGTCGCCCACGCGGGGGAGCACGGCAAGTTAACGGCCAACTGGGAAGGCCCCTACGAGGTCACTTCGCAGATTCGCCCCGGCATATATCGACTGGAGACCCTCCAAGGCACCCCCATCCCATGGGCGTGGCATAGCAGCAATCTGAGGAAGCATCACGGTTAGGCATGCGCTTGTTCTTTTTGATTCCTTTGGCATGTGCCCAGTTCACTCTACATAATGAATATCTAGGCCCAAGCGGCCACTTTCTGCACACCTGCCTATCTCTTGCTCCAATTTAAGCACTACCGTATGACCTGCTGCTACACTCTTAACCCCTCTCCGGGCTAAGGGTCCTTGAGTACGACCTTACGGCCGGTCGCTACTCTCTTAGCCCCTACGTGGGCTAAGGGTCCTCGAGCACGGCCTTACGGTCGGTCGCTACACTCTGAGCCCCTTTGCAGGCTAAGGGTCCTTAAGCACGGCCTTACAACCGGTCACTACACTCTTAGCCCCTCTGCGGGCTAAGGGTACTTAAGCACGGCCTTACGGCTAGTCGCTAGACTCTTAGCCCCTCTGCGGGCTAAGGGTCCTTAAGCACGGCCTTATGGCCGGTAGCTACACTCTTAGCCCCTCCGCGGGCTAAGCGTCCTAGAGCATGGTCTTTCGGCCGGTCGCTACGCTCTTAGCCCGCGCTACACTCTTAGCCCCTTCGCGGGCTAAGAGTCCTTGAGCATGATCTTACGACCGGTCGCTACACGTTAGCACCTCTGTGGGCTAAGGGTCCTTGAGCACCGGTCGCTACACTCTTAGCCCCTCTGCAGGCTGAGGGTCCTTGAGCACGGCCTTATAGCTGGTCGCTACACTCTTAGTCCCTCTGCGAGCTAAGAGTCCTTGAGCACGGCCTTACAGCCGGTCGCTACACTCTTGGCCCCTCTGCGGGCTAAGAGTCCTAGAGCACGGCCTTACGGACGGTCGCTACACTCCTATCCCCACTGGGGGTTAGAAGTCCTTGAGCACGGCCTTCGCGCCGGTCGATACTCTTAGCCCCACTGGGGGCTAGAGGTTTTCTGGGCACGGCCTTAGGGCCGGTCATTGTACTTATAGCCCCACTTGGGGCTAGAAGTCCCTGAGCATGGCCTCAGGGCCGGTCGCTGTACTCCTAGCTCCACTGGGGGCTAGAAGTCCATGAGCACGGTCTCAGGGCCGGTCACTACCTTCGTAACCCCACTGGGGCCAGAGGTCCCTGAGCACGGCCTCAAGGCCGATCGCTGCACTCGTAGCCCCACTGGGGGCTAGGGTCCCTGAGCACGCTCTCATAGCTGCTCGCTACACCTTTAGCCCCACTGGGGGTCCCAGAACATGGCCCCAGGGCCGGTTAGTAGACTCTTAACCCCATTGCCGGCTAACGGTCCCTGCATACGGCCTCACGGCTGGTTTCTTCACTCTATATCCCTCTGCGGGCTAAGGGCCCTCACAGCCTTCTTGTATTACGTAAAGACAAAAGGCACTTTGTACAAGAATGAATTTCATTACGATGTTCATCCTAACACAAGTGGCTAAAAAAAAAAAGAAAACGAAACAATACAAAAGGTGCAAAACAAAGGCTAAGTCTACTCTTCGTCACTAGAAGGGGCAGGAGAACCGGCCGATCCTGAGCCTTTCCCCTAGCCGTCTCGAGCACCTTCGACATCCACTTCATCTGGTGGGTGATATAGTTGCGCTCCTCGGATCACTTCGTTCATGATATGCATCCAAACCTCGAAGGCCGACCACCTCAGGCCCACCAGGGATGACTTCATACTCTTAGCCGTGTACTCGTGAGCCACGCCGAGCTCAAGGGTCTTGTTCAGTAGCATGGCATAGAACGTCGCCTGAACTATCTCAGAGAGGTCAAACTCAGCGGCTGCGGCTTCGGCGGCTGCGGCTTCGGCCTCGGCCAACGAAAAGCACGGGCACAACACGTGGAAGTCCTCGGAAAAAGGGCAAGGCGGACGCGAAGCGCTCCTCCAGCGCCAGATGAAAGTCTCCCTAACGTAGTGAGCCATCTCTCTTGTATTGCCGATAGGAGAAAATGCCATGCTTACTGTGTAGACCAAAACTAACTGCTTTCCCTACGTTGCTGACACTCTGAAGAATAAACACTAGAGTGACCCATGGCAAAGAAGAATGATGTATTTATAAGAGAAGAATCCTGGGAAACTCCTAAGAATTCAATGGCCAATTCACCTTAGACACGTGTCCATTCGACCAACAACAACAATAGCACCTCCCAGTATAGGTCCTGCTTTCGCAGGGAATGGGGAGATCCAGATGTAGGCAACCTTACCTCCACCGGCATCTCTGCCCGTAGAGAGGCTGATTCTACGAGACCCACAAAAACAAGATTTATGCACAAACATTTTGTAGAAGGGGGCTTTTGAGAAAATATTAAATGGAACAACTACGGCTACGCGAATAAAATAGGGGGTCGAAACTAACCAAACCATGGAACAATAAAGCAGCGGAAGGAAACATACCTTAGCAGAGGTAGGCAAATAATGAGTCGTCCCAGAAGTGAGCACTAGCTGCAAACCACGCGACAACTACAACTGAAACCCACCCCCAAACCTGCCCTACCGCAACCTAAAGACAACTATAAGGCCGATTAACTGAGATCTAAGACCTTAGTCCTATCCCGCCATCGTCTGCTATCCTGAGCCATGTCCTCTGTCAATTCTACAACTTTCAAATCCTCTCTAATCACCTCATCCAAACTCTTCTTTGGTCGACCTCTCCCTCTTTTACCTACGAGGGTGTTAATCCTCTCACAGCTCCTCACTGGGGCTTCCACACTCCTTCTTTTCATATGGCCAAGCCATCTAAGTCTTGTTTCTCTCATCTTATCTTCGATGGGGGCTATTTTAACTAAGCCTCTTATCACTCCATTCCTAATTCTGTCCATTCTCATATAACCACACATCCACTTAATCATCCTCCACTCTGCGACCATCAACCTTTGAACCTGAGTCTTTTTTATCGACCAAGCGTGAGTAAAATTGCCCAAAAAAAGAGGAGAGGGGGAGAAAAGAAAGACTGCTTGATATAACATAAAAGTACGACCTTTGTTAATCACCAGCATGAGTACATGGCAGAAGCAGAGGAAAATTTGAAAAGGGGAGGGGGTCGCTCCCTACTACTCTATACTAATTCGGGGGAGGCCACCCCCTCAGAGGCCGCATCGTCGGCCGTCGCTCTCTCACTCGAGCTCTCCCCCTGATGTTCGGCTCTCGCACCCTCGCCCGAGCCACTCTTTGGGCGGAACTGAGCCTCATAAACTCGATCACCGAACATCCAGATCCACGACTCGAATTCTCCCCAACGTGACTCGATGAGGGCCACCTCCAATGCCCGAAGCCTCAGTCCATGCAGCACACCAAGCTTCTCGGCCTCGTTGAGAAGCATCGCATAGAAGATCACCAGTGGCAGTTCAGGAGGCTCAGAGAATTCGGCCGCCCGCTCAGCCATGGCCAAATCGAAGTTCGAACACAGGTTTCAAAAGTCATTTGGGAGGGGCGACGAGGGAAAGCCCTCCCCGGTCGGTCCCATGAGAAATGGCGAATGGCAAACTCACTCATCGCTTATCAAGGGCACGCGGAAAGGCCATGGAGAGAAGTGTGATGGCTGCCATTGCCGAATAAGGAAGTGAGGGAAGCCCTGCACCAAGAGCTGCCTTTTGTAGTAATAGTGGCAGTTTCATGCTGACACTGTTCAAGCCTCGTAACCCGTGCATTTATGGACAATGGCATCAGGACCGTCCATTCCTAGGGCACAACTCCCGAAGACCTCTGGATGCGTAGTGATTAAGAACGACGGTCTACATTCTTCCTGACTATTCGTTAGACTCGACATGTAGGTAAAATGTGGGGGGCTAAGTGATTGGGGAAAAATCGGATTTTTCCCCAAAGGGGCTTTTACACCTCCATCTTATAGGCCAGAGCCATACGGGAATTAATGGGCCAAAGAGGTATCGTCCCAGGGTCATCCCTAGGCCCGTGCTTACTCAGAGGGCCCAGAACGCAACCCTAGGGGCCTCCTCTGTACCCAATAGCTCTGAGACCGGCGGCCCATGCGGGCACTTCAGGTAAAATTACTATTCTACCCTTCCCCAAGGGAACTATAAATAATGACTTGTTTTCCTCAGGAGAAGGGTTAGTAACTGCAGACACTGACTTGCTATTGCATTCTTCCCTTTTGACCTTAACCTTGGACCTTGAACTGACTTGACCGACGAAGAGGAGTTCCCCGATCGACAACCCGGGGTTGCCTTTTTTGCAGATCGGGCCACGCAGAGCCGAGGACGATGAAGTGTTGACCGCCAGCTGTCAGATAAATCCATCCCTTCGTACCACGTCATCAGCAACCGTACACAAAAGGATTCCCTCCGGGATCAATGCGTACATATATATATATATATATACATATATATACATATATATATATATATATATATATATTATATATATATATGTATGTATGTATGTATGTGTATGTGTGTGTATATATATATATATATATATATATATATATATATATATATATATATATATATATGTATGTATGTATGTATGTATGTGTGTGTGTGTGTGTGTGTGTGTGTGTGTGTGTATATATATACACACATGCACATACATATATATATATATATATATATATATATATATATATATATACACACACACACACACACATACATAAATAAATACATACATACATACACATACATACATACAATATATATATATATATATATAATATATATATATATATATATATATATATATATATATATATATATATGTTTTAATGCTTAAGTAAAATTAAAAGGAACTTTTGTAATGGAAATTTTTTATGGGCTTAGTTATTCATTTACTATGAAAGTTAGTAAGTTACAAGTGCAACCCATCCATGACCCTACATCTTATAAAGTTATGCAATGTGCAATTATCTAAAGGATTACAGGCTGTTAAGTCAAGTTTCAAGTATTTCAATTGGGGTCATGTCATGACAAAACTAGTGAGCCAACCTAGCGCTAATCATGATTCATGAGTCAATTGTCTCATTGGCAAGATTCAACACTAAAATATATATACCATGAAAAATGACCAAAAAAAGAAACAAAATAATAAAATTTTTATTTTGACCCTAGTATTGGTTCATAATTTCACGTTTGTCATATTAGAGTTGGTAAACGGAAATATGTTAGTTCAAGTTGGCAATTTCAATATTGGATTCAATGTTCTTTTGATAGCTCGGTAAGTGATCATATAGAAAGATTGATTTGTCTTCGTGAGATTAACAACTTGATTTACATGTTCCCAATGAGTCAAACCTCAAGAGCATATGCAATATATAAGTATGTGTTAATTATCATTAAATTTATGTGATTGTGAATGTTGGTTATCGAAACTCGAGACTTGGAATTTAATTGTCCAAAATTCAAATCTATCAAATTATTATGAGATCATATGCAAACATATATTCTTGAATATGGTTATGTAGAATTAAAATTTAAACATGTTACGAAGGTGATTTGGGTTTGTAGATCAGTAATGCAATATTTTTAACAGAATGATGATAGTCACAGAATGATATTATAATTTCAGCGTGCATTAATTCATTAAGTGAATTAAATAGTAAACTAATATTGCTAGATCATAATAAGTTTAATAATTTATCAGTAATGCTTGTCTTCTTTTAATTCTTATTTTGACCAAATATTATATCTCTTATATTTTCATTATATATCTATCAAATTAAAAATTAAATACTATTAACTATTTTATTTTTTCCTCTTAAATTTTCTTTGATTTTATTTGTACAATTTCCCTCTTAAGTCTTAAGCCGTTTTTCCTTTTCCTTCCTAAACTCAACTAATTGAGTTTTAAAATTTCAGAACCCCCCCAAAGTCTAAAACCTTAAAAAAAAAATGAATGCTATAATAATTTTATAATTTTAGCAAAACAAAACTAAAACCCTCAAACCTCACAACCCTCTCTAGTCTCTCAATTCTCACTTCTTACTCACGGGTAGCCGTCAAACCTCACAGCCCCTCGCTCAGTGCCTTAGCCACTCACAGATCCATACACACACACACACACACACACACACACACACACACACAATCTCTCTCTCTCTCTCTCTCTCTCTCTCTCTCTCTCTCTCTCTCTCCCCCTTGAGGCCTCGACGGCTGACCGGTCCAACCTCCAGTCCTCGACGCCCTCCTCTCGGTCCTCTCCAACACGCAGCATGCTGAAGTCCGAATGCTAACCTTGAGTATCTGACGCCACCCTTGTCGACACCTGACGCCACCCCTGTCAATGCTTGACGCCACCACTTAATTGCGTTGAGCCACTGACCATTCAGATCTAGCACCCATAGCCCCGCTCACTTGGAGCCTCGGACCTCTTGGTCACTGCCTTACGACCCTCAGTCCAATTTGCTTTGCTTAGTCTTTTTGATTCAATTCTTTTTGATTTGTTTTGGTTTCTAAGATAATTAATTAATGAGTTTGTTTAGGTTGTTTATGGTGTAAGTCTTTTTGATTCATCTCTGTGATTCCCTAAGAACAATTAGAACTTTTAGGTCTAAATTAACAATAATAATTTGTTTAGTTTGTTAATGGTGTCAGTGAGTAGAAGATATTATTGCTTTAAGTGATATGATTTGCTTAATTGCTCTTTGATAATCTCAATTTTCCAAATCAAGCTATAACTAAAAAGGCCAGGGTGACATCCTAGTAGGAGGGAGTGCGGATATATGACTAGGGTGAAAGTACCATGTAGACAAGAAAATGAAATACATGCCAATGAAAATTTGAAGGCAAAGTCAGCGGTTACAATTCCAGAGGAATTAATGTGAAAAAAGATGATTGAGAATGAATTTGCATCACTACCTCTACTTTGAATTTTAATATGTTTGCCTATTGCTCTAGTTCAGATATGATCATTTAATTCGCCAATTTGAGTCAAAAGTCTCCTCGTATATCATTCCCTAAAGCTACATAAAACTTGTATTAGGAGTGAATCCTTAATCAAGTGTTCCCTAAAATTTATTCATGTAGCCCTGGTTGATCATTTCTTTGAAAAATATCAACAGGGCAACTTGCATGTTGATTTTGTATTTGGTGAACAGAAGAAATAGTTGATGTAAAAGGACACAAACTATGTCTAGGTTCATGGGTTAAAGTACCATGTAGTGTAGACATCCTATTAGGAGGGAGTGTGGATATATGACTCCGACTTAGAGGGCTTGGGCGAAAATACCACTAAAAAGCAATTGAAGAAATCATCCTGCACAAATTGCTATCTTAGTTTTAGTATGTGTTTTTCCAAACTAATATTGAATTAAATGCAAGGAGCTATGGACATTGAAAGACAAGGAAATGAAATACATACCAGTAAAAATTTGAATCCCATTTCTACAATAACAACCCCTGACACCCTTGTTAAAATGATAAAAGAAGAAGTTCGGTGTGGCTAGAGTTTCTTGTGATTGATGGGAAGAATTTCAGTGATGGAAAAAAGCAAGCAAAATGCTTGCATTGCTAGAAAGCAACCTTTATTACTATTGCACAGCATGGGAGTAGTAATATAAAGAAGCATTTGAGAAGTGTAAAGCATATCAAGCTGCAAAGGCATCTGAAGAAAGAGGAGGCAAGAAAAGGTTTGACTAAAAAGTTTATCATGATTTGCTAGTTGGGGCGATCATAAGGCATGGGTATAGTTTTTCTTGGGTTGAGCATGAAGAAAATAGGAAGACTCACACATACTTAAACAATGAAGTTAGAACCATAACTAGAAACACTGCGAAAGCTTATTGCCCTAAGTTACATGCTCAATTTAAAAAGCAACTTAAGTTAGCTCTTCTCGCACTTTCTGGATCCATTTCCATGACTTGTGATATGTGGACCTCTTGCCAAACACATGGATATTTGTGCTTAACTGCTCACTCTGTAGATTCTGATTGAAAGTTGACTACTAGAGTTTTAAATTTTCATTATTTACAACCTCCTTATACTGGATCTATTTTATGTGGTGTTGTGTATGACTTGTAAGAATGGGACATTCAACATGAGATCTTTTTAATAACATTGGACAATGCATCTAGAAATGACAAAATGCAAGATGAATTAAGATCTAAGCTTTATGAGAAGGGGCATTTATTAAGTGATGGGGAATATTTACATAATCGGTGTGCTGCACACACTTTGAATCTTGTTAAAGATGGCCTGAAAACAGTTGATAATTGTGTTGTTAAGGTTAGAGAAGGTGTGAAATATGTCAAGGGATCAAAGTCTAGAAAGAGCACTTTTGAGCATTGTGTCAAACGGTGTATGATCTTAGAAAACAAGGCTTTGTGGTTAGAAGTGCCTTCTAGGTGGAACTCTCCTTATGAATGCTTGATATAGCACTTCTCTATGTTGATGCTTTTAAGTTACTTCCTAAAATTGATCCTATGTACTAGACTCTCCCCACAGATGATGATGGGAAAGGAGTACAAGAATTCATGAGCTTCTTGGACCTTTTTGTGATATAACTCATATATTTTCTAGTAATAAGTATCCTACATTGAACATATACTTTGAAAATGCGTGAAGACTGATATGTTCTTGAAAGAGCAATTAGATTGTGATGATCCACTTATTAGGAACATGGTCATGGAGATGACAGTAAAGTTTAATAAGTATTGGCATGAGTATATCTTATTATTTACTTTTGCCACAATTCTTAATCCTCGATGTAAGTTGGTGTTTATTAAGTATTGTTATGAGAAATTCTATGAAAATAAGGAAATAGCAATTAGAAAAGTGAGCGATATACAATTCAAGTTGGAGATGCTTTCTAGAGAGTATACCCAAAGCACTAATCCTCCAACTCATATTTATCATCAACACCATCATCAAACACTAATAGAGTGGGTTCAAGAATTGGAAATTGCAAACGCAAATTTGACTATTTCATGGTATGTTTTCTATAATTCTATACTATCTTACTCTTTTTTTTTTTTTTTAAGGGAAACACAATGAGATGCATTGAGTTATTTTTTCCCCAGTTGAATTGATATTAAGGTTATAAAAATGTATTTCTAATTTCTACATATTAATTGTAAATTTGTATTTTTTAGGAATTTGATGAGAATGATAGCAAGTATTTGAGTGGAAGTGGAAAGTCAACACTTGATACTTATTTGGAGGACCCCAAAATTGAGCGTAAAGTGGATTTGGATGTTTTAGAGTTTTGGAAAACCAATCAAGAGAAGTATAGTGAACTCCCTCATCTAACTGTGGATATTTTGAACGTCCAACTCACTACCATTGCTTTGGAGTCAACCTTTAGTGTTGGAGGTAGGATTTTAAACAAGTGGAGAAGCTCTTACATTCCCGAGAATGTGGAAGCATTGATAACAACTCGGACTCAGTTATATGGCTTTCAATGTAAGTATTGAATATTTTCTTTTTTATTTGTTTATATTTATTTTTTCATACTTTTTGTGAATTTTTTTGTGCATTTTTTTTTCACTTTAGCGCAAGAAAAAGAAGAAGAATTCATTGGATTAAATGTGAATTGGTCAAGTACTAAAGGTTTTAGATTTTTCCTTCTACATAAATGATGGCCAAGGTAATTAATCACTTACTTTAGTATTTGGTTAGTTAACTCACCCTATGTCCCTAGTTTTTGGGTTTCTCTGATGGGTTTGGACTATTTTGGAATTTTTTAAAATTTTGATAGGTCCTTGGTTTGGGTTTTTCTAATAGATTTGATACGAGATGCGAGGTTGTTGCTCTATTCTTTTTAATTTTTTGAGTCTCATTGTTGCGATCTTATATGTGAATATATGATGTTATTTGCCAGTGGAGGGAGCAAACTATAAAGACTCATGTAAAGTGAAAACAGCAAGATGCCAAAAACGTTGCCATCTTCTTTTTGTTTGCTAATCCTTTCCATTATCTCAGTTTCCAGGTTTAGAAGACTATTGAGATTGTGGCTTCTTTTACTTGCTCATATGTGGAGACCTAGTCATGTTGCCTTCTTCTTATCATTGTAATTTGTGTGAACTTCATTAACGCTCAGCTACGTAACTAAAGAGGAGATCAAGGATTATCATGTGAACTTCTACATTTGATGTAAACTTTATTTTGGATTGGCATTACATTTGTAATAGTTGAAGTAAGAATTGGCATGTGGTTCTAATGTGATAGTTTGGGATGTCAAATTGTCAACCCCATGTCTCTAGGTTGGTGACCTGTTGAGTTTGGCATTGTGATGTGGATCATTGTTGATATTATGGCCAAGCTAGCTTTACAAGTATTGAATTGCTGTAATGATTGGAAACTTATTGGATTAGCAATGTACGGGATTAGCAACAAGCCAACAAGGCAACAACCAATAGGTTGAAATATGTCAAAAGTATTACATTTTACATACTTGGTTAAAGACTTTAATGAATTATGTACTATGGTTATAGTTAGATTACGACTTGCTTGTTTATCAAAGTTGTGCTAAATTGCAATAGGAACTTTTCTTTTAGGCCTTAACATTAAAGTTTAGGGAATTATGAATAGTTTTGGATTGATGATTATGATTTATGAGTATGCTTGGGTTCGAGTTATATTCAGGTCGGGTATACTAGGGTTTGGGTTTTATTCGGGTAAAATTGAGTCGGGTAGGAATCGAATTGGTTTTAAATCTGGTACGGTATGAGTCGACTTCAGATTGTCCATTTGCGGTTCATTTCAGATCGGGTTACTGCAGATTGGGTTTGAATTGGGTCGGGTCATCTCCAGTATGGGTCATTTCAGTTCATGCTACAATCCGGGTTTCGATCGGTTATAGATCGATTTACTTCAGGTGTTTTAAGTCCAAATCGATTCATCCCATTTTGAGTATCAGTTTGGGCATAGATTCTGGGTCGTTCAGTTCGAGTTTTGCATTTCGGGTCAGTTTTGGCGGGTCAGTTTTGGCAGGTCTAATTGTGGTGCCCCAAATTTAGGATTAAAAACCCAATATTTGGGCTCAAATATTGGCAAACCCACAAAAGAAATGGGGCCCACACTGCTAAATAAAATATGCAACTTATATATACCTAATGGAGAGAGTGAATCAGAGGATGCAAGTGGCAATCTTGTGTCCTCCAACTTTTTCAACGTGGAAATGGATTTGGAAGTCTAGAGCATGCAAGCAAATTTTATTTTTAATTTATTATTTGCTTTTTAAGTAGAAAATAATTTATGATTTTCCTAAAATGTTATAATAACTTAAAGTGCGCCAAATTTTATAATAAGTTGTTTGCTAGTTCTATTATAATTTACTCCCCAAAAATATATTGTAAATGATTTTCATAGAATATTATTGAGTAAAGTAAATATAATTATCAAACAAATTCCTTGTAATTCATCATTGAAAAAAAATCAAATTAATTTGATCTACAAAAATCCATACTGTTTAGTATAACAATATATGATAATTATATTTGATAATATTAATGGAATAAACTATATATTAAATATTGCAATGTTATGATTCCTGTGGGGTCTATTTATAGTTCCAAAAACTGCCTTTCTTATTGAGGCGTTTGGTACCTTTTGTAATATCAAGTAGAGTTTGATTTTTTAATTATTATATTTGATGATGTGAAATAAATAGGACTAAAGTAACATAAAGACTATTGTGGATGTTCTCATGCACTAGTTTATGATTTGTCTCATTTGAACTCTTTGTCTTTCTCTGGATCTCGTCTAATTGTTTAACATTTAATAGCCCAAAAAGTACTAAAATGAACTAGTCCTTGGATAGGTGCTTTAATCCCTAAGTAATTGATTATTGAACAAGTACAATTATGAGGGAGGCATATGATAGTTATTAGTGGGGATGAATTCGTTTTGAGTTAATTATCTAACATGTCTAGAACATGCAATTGGCGAAATATTGAGGCTTGATTTGCGGGAGTTTATCCTTGAATCTTGTTATGTGAGATGTATAATGCACTTCAATGAGTATGAGTGAAAGATGGTAGTTCTGGTATGACCCTAATGAAGGAATTACTTTGAACAATTAGTTAATTTATAATTAGCACTAATTAACATTAGCAATATTAAATGAGTTATTTTACACTTCCTATATTCATATGTAGGGTTTGTTGATGCTTATGTTTCCTTGATTAAGCTGTGTAATTTCTTTTCCTATTTGTAATTACCAAAAATTAAATCCTACCACTTACTTTGGTTAATCTTTATGTAAATTAATTAAGTTGAGCATCGTATGTCAATTCAGCATTCGATGTATTTTTGTTCAATTGCAGGTTGAAATCGCAAAGTGGACTCAAAGGTCACACAAGCTTATAAACAAATAAAAATTAGCCAACTTATAAAGGTGGGAATAAGTAATAAAATGTACATACGTGATTTGTTCACCAATATATATAAATACAAATAAAGTCATAATGTGAATACATGAAATATTAATACATATAAGCGCTATATTAACCTTTATAGGTGAAGTGTGCATTTTTCTTCCAAACAAATCATGAAAATATTAATATTATCCCAAATATTTATTAATAGGAAAGGGTAGTTATTTTTATCATAAAAAGGGGGGGGGGAAGGGGTTAAAATTATAGGGACTATCTAGATTTAGGTCAAAATAAAGCAATGAATTTCAATTAAGCTTTATTTTTCTCTTTTAATTACCCCCTGCCCCTCGTTTTTGTTCTCAGACCCATGAAACCCCTCTTCAACCTTTCCCACCCGGCACCCCTTCCTTATTTTTAATTCTACTAGTAGCTACTGCGCCGGCTCATAGCGCACCGCTGGTGCCACAGCTGCCACAACCTCCTCCTCCACCTCCTTTATCAATTTCAATGGTATTTTTGGAGGTGAACCCTAACTCCTCCTTACTTATTTCCACTCTTTTTACTCGTTAATTTAATTATTTAAGGTGTTATTTGAGTTGATAAATGCTTACTTGTGTTAATTTAGAGTTCATCAAGATGATTTAGAGGATTTGAATGAGTATATGTGTTGTGAGTGTTTATGAAGAGCTTGAGTATTGTATAGGTTTTGTGGTTGTCATGCCCACAAATTTTGATTTAGACGAATTTTGAATGGTTTTTGTGTGGGATTAAAGAATGAGTGTGTGTGGGTATTGGTGGTCAGCCATGAAAGGCAGTTGAGGTTAAAGATGGAAGTAGCAAGGAGGAGGGAGGGAAATGGTTATTTTTGGAATTGTGAAATTAATTAGACGAATATGGAGAAAATGGAATGGTCTTTAGCTAGAAATTTGAGTAATGGTACTGATTAAAAGTATTTGTAGAGTTTGAGGCTAAAAAAAGAAGAAAGGAGGGAAATGTTGACTGTGGTGCTTTTGAAATAAATTGGCTTAATGTGATCTTTGGTATTTAATTTAAGGAGGTTGAAGTGTGATGTCCTACATGAAAATTTAGAGAGCTTAATGATTTATGAGTAATAGTGAGATTTGACATTGAAGAAAAAGATGAGATGAAAAATGTAAGTTAGGGGACCTTTGGACTAATTTGCTTAAGGCAAACTTTAAAATTACATTGAGAAATTAAAATGGATTTAAGTGTGCAAATTTGAGTAATAATAGCAGTGAGAAGTAATTGTGCGCTTTGGTTCTTGTTTTATGATATAAGTAGTGCAAAGAATGAGTTTTGATTAGCGTTAATAATAGACGAAGTGTTCATACTTTATATAGCTCAAAGGGTTAAATAATGATTGCTTCATGCTTGAGTGGCTTAAAGATGACATATTTTCTTATAACATAAAACCAATGAAGAGATAACCAAAACTACTTGAATCCTTCAAAGTGAATACTTTTTGATTTGGGTTCGAAGGCATGTACTTGCTATTAAAAGTAAGCTTAAAATTGTAAACCGAACCCATATTTCTTCATGGATAAGTCATTAAAACTAATGTCACTTCTAATAACAAACATAGTAGCAATGGAAAATGACAATGATAAGAACAATAACAATAACAATAATAATAATAGCAATAACCATAACCATAATAATAAGGATAATAGTGTTGATTCATTATAGTGAAGAAAACGACATTAAGACCTATAATAACATTGACAATATTAATACTGTTAATGGTGAGAATAACGACAATATTAGAAAGAAGACACAGTATAAAAGAGGAGATAAGATCAATTTGCGTGTTTAAGTAATTAAGGATGAGTTTTTTGATAATTAAAGAAAGTATTATGAACTAATATTAAGGTTCTAATTGATAAAAATTACTTGAAACTATACTAATAATCAAAATATACCCTATAAAGGGGAAAGTCTTTTAAAAACTCCATGCATGTTCATTATCTGTACTCTTCAAAAATTCATATGTTTCTCAAAATTATATAATTTCATGCAACACTCATGCTATGAATCAGCTTGAACAATGTTTTACCACATAACTACGTGATCTCATCAGTTATCCAGCTTCAGGGCTCTCGCCCTTCAATTCACCCGCGTAGCCTCAGTTAAGGCTTTCTAATCGTCCTAGGAGGTCTACATCTATCTCAATGGCCACCTCATACATCAACAGGGGTTCAACTTCCAGATAATAGTTGGCAAGGCAATTCTATGCATATTCTCTCCCTCTCTTGTTTTTGAACTACAATGCATTAAAATGCGGATGCTCGACTAAATTGTTCTAAAAGCTTATTTTACAGTATGGGGATAAACCTACTGAGTTTTGGCTCATTTCTTGAGATATTTTTATATTTTCTGTTTTAGGTAAGAAATAAATAAATAGTCATTTCCCTACCAACCGCAAAGAAATAATAAGTAGAAGAAAGACTTCGTGACTTATGTCATTTGACACTGTTAGAAGCTCACAATTGATTTTGGCATAGCATGAAGACTTGACATAGTTTAAAGGTCATGCTAGGTATATGTTTTGATTAAGAATTCCTAATATGGAGTAAAAGCAAATAGCTAACTTAGTTGTATTTTAGTCATGTGAAAGCTAAATTGTTGTACGAAGTTGACTTGGAGGCTATCAGCTTAATGGAACTTAAAATCTTTACTTAAAGAAGTGGAGTTTTTATATTCAGCCTTCTCAGACTTAGGAAGATGGTAATGCCTCCAGTGGTTGAGACTTCCACTGTAGTCATGATAATAAATAATTAGATAAAGCTAATTAAGAAATTAGGAAGTGGAGGCATTATATTTGTTGTAACATAGCTAGGTTTAAGGGTCACTATGAGCTATAAGGTGCTTATGAGTTGTGTGCACTAGTTAAATAAGATGTTAACTATGAGTTCATGCATAAAAGTGTATAATGAGGATGCTTTTGTAAACATTTACCTGGTCCTCTGCCCTTGGTATTAAGGCCACTGGCATAGCTAGGTAACACCTTGGGACTCTATCATGAACAAAGTAGAGCAAGGAAGCATTAAGTTGATCTCCAGATCACGTACGCATGCAAAGGGAGTTTATCGAGCTCATAGTATATAAAAGCTCATAGCGATAATTCCGTAACATTTACGGTTGCCTGTTTATTTTGTTAGTATGACTTTAATCTAGAGGTTTCACTAAGGCACGCATATATACTTAATGTTTGGGTACGGTGATGTTTAAGATGTGATGCGAGGATGTCATTCGTAACTTCTTAAGTGGTTAGCGTATTGTCAAACTACATCTAACTTTCTAGACTGGGGAAATGCATTATGTTGCATAATTTATGTATTGAATCAATATGAAATATCCACTAAAATAGTGCAATAGTGTATTTGTCTAAGGGCCTATCACACTGTCATATGTGATTTATAGTAATAATTTACTTTAGTGAATCATGTGATTATAGTCCAGTAGCTTATGTAATAGTTGGCATTATATGGGTTATTTGCGGCCGGATAGGATTGTCACGCAGAGGGAGCTTTGTCATTAATTGGTTTTCAAATTATATGAACTTATGTATGCTGCCGTATGTAAGATTTATACAAGTTATTGTACCATAAAGCATGTTTTAGAATTATGTAAGTAATGAAGGTGGATATTTAGATGAGGGCTGTTGGTTGACACTGCAACTCTGGCCATCGACTCAAGTTATACAAATAACTATGCCTCAATCAAGGTGATAGTAGGCATTGAAAACTTTAAAATGCGTAAAGGAAACACCTTTTGAGGTTTTTGAGATTGCATAATATGGTTGGGCCTATAATATCCACACTCATTATAAGGTTAAAACAAACCCTAAAGGCACATGGAAATTACTAAAGGTGAACCTTAGTACCAAGATATTCATTAGAGATTTTAAGAAAATTATAGAAATAATTCCTCGTCTGAATCTAGTGGATTATGTGATGGGTGATGTTGGGTCGCGCTATGCTCGTTAGAGTATGCAAAAAAATTAGGTGTAGAAAATTTTTTATTTTGTAGTGTATGATAAGATTTGATAAGCAGACTCTTTTGGGGTAAAAAAGATCAGATGAAAAGGAAAAAAGAAAGGAAGAAAAGAGAAAAAAGGGAGTGAAAAGACAAGGCACTTGGATGTTGGATTCATTAAAGCAGCTAGAGTGGTCATTTACAAGTTTAAGTGTACTCATTTCATGGAAAATAATTATTCACGCAAGTACAACCATAGGAAAAAAGCTTGAGGAAGTGCTATATATTTGTATAGATTTCTTATGTTTGTGTACCATAAATCCTAGAGGTCATGATTTATATTCCAACTAATGAGTGGACAAGATTCATGGATAAGATTTTGGGATAAATAATCTATGGAGAAGCATAATATAACCATAATGGTTCTATAAGTTAAAGTCAGGGCACTTAATGTTGAGGCATTACAGGTTATACTACTAAGGAACTGAGAGTGATGATCCAAATATATATATTTCGTGGACTTTATAGGATTATTTCTAATGATTTTATATGATTGTGATGTCGAATTTAAGAAGGTATTGTCAAGACACAACTCCAGGTACAATAATAGATGGTTATGGGGTATAAGATACGGAAAATGTCCACATAAAGGTTATTTAAAAACCCAGGCAACTATCTTTTAGAACGTATCAAATTCATGCGACTTTAGCTGTATAAGTCCATATACTGATCTAAATGGGTCTATAGTGACCTTTAGCCAACCAATAATATGCCCTCCTTATAAGATACTATACATAATTATGTATCCTTGTCAGGAACCCTTGGTCTCTTTGGTTACAAGTTAGAACTAGCCACTCCCCCTATTAAACAATAACACAATTTAACCTATAATTCCTTTTGAATCATGTTAACCCCCTTTGCTTTGCAAACATCGCTTGATCGCCTTAGCAATACTTTGTTGCATATCCTTCCCATCATTAAGTTACCTCATGGCCTTAATCTTTAAGGGGAATCCCCCTCACCAAGGTAAGATATGTCTCTCTTGCTTTCACTGATGGTCTCTACTCAGTATACTTCTTGCAATCTTCCTTTTAATAACAACGTGATCTCTCTTGCTCATAACCGATCTCGAATGTTGCTTCGTTTTGCCACTATTTTTGAATCTATTTCATGTAAAAGGATGTCTTCCTTTCATATAAGTGAATTCGAATTAAGTATGCTGAAGAGCAAACTCTACCCTTATTGGCCATGCTTTAAACATTTATTTTAGTTATTTCTAGGGTTGTTAACTATATGTCTTTATGAGCATGACTTCATATTTTATGAAAACGTCTTGAATATAGAATCACCATGTTCCTTATATCATTTGTCACCTTTCTATTTATGTTCCTGCAAGCTCTCTATTAGCCGGGCCTATTGCATTAGGCCTGACGACCACTAATGCTACCTACGGCGACAACCCTGATTGCCCCTAGCCTAAATAAGGAGGCTTAGGGGGGTTAGTTTGAGTACTGATTGGCATAGAAATCTCATACTCTCCCCTCCCTTCTCATGGCTATCCAACCATCATCAGTGGATCTCAGGTTTAGAAAGTGGAAATCCTAAGGTGACTGTAGTAGCCGCCTAGCATCAATACCGACATGGGCTATTTTCGATAGTCAATTCCGCAATCGAGGTTAGTTCTTATTAATCGTATAGTGGTATCAAAGTCAAACTGATCAGATTAGTCCCGTCTAATGTGTTTTATAATCGGAATAATAAGCATTGCTGAATTTTATAATCTACCTACATGATTAGTTGTTTAATTATCATAATTATGTAACTAAAAGGCATGCTTTTGTAAATTACGATGCCCAGAGCCAAGAAAAGATTGCATCTTTAGTTGAATTAGTTGATGAGTGTTTCTATTTTTCGAACTTGACATGCCTAGATTAATAAAATAGATCCTAATTACAATCTATGCGGCTGTGTATGCATTAATCTCTGCCCAGATTGATTCTTACAATTATGCCCTAGTTAAATCCATATGAGATGATTTCAATTCTGACAAACATGCTTCCATAATTAGATCTGCTAAAGACCGAACTTTTATGATTAGTTTGCTTTAATATTTGCATGTTTGTTGTCTAATTAAATTAAGATGCTTATTAAACCCCAAATCACCGAGACCCAAAACCCTAATTCTGAATCTCTCTCGTGTTAAACCCATATTGAGTCTTAAAATTTAAAAGAAGGAGAAAAAAAGGTCAAAGAGACTTAGATCTAGGCTATACCTATCAGAACCGTCGTGGAGGGGGTGGAGCGTGTAAGTCACAAGCCACCAACGAAGGAGATTTAGCTCTTTTTTTTCCTCTAACCGCGCTCCTAACTGCTGATCTACCAAAATTTGGTAAAGAAACTGCGAAACCACCAGATGGGAGGCGCGTGTGAGTCACGCGCCACCAAGTGAGAGGTGCGTTCGAGTTAGCTAGCATTTTCTGGCTCGGTTGCAGTCGATCTACACGTTAGTGGGGTTCCTTTTTGGTTTTCGACGGCGTGTGGGGGTTTTTCGGACAAGGTTCATCATCCTCGACAGGGTTGAGCATGGCGACATGGGCCATGAGAAGGAGGAGTCGCAAAGCATCATTTGTCTCAACCGTAAAAGGGACAAGGAAGGTAGAGTGTTAGCGGAGCTCAGTGCTCCATTTCCCTGGTGATGGCGCTGAGAAGCCGAGAAGCGAGAGAGAAAAAAAATTGAGAGCTTGATAGAAAGGAGGGAGAGAGTTAAGACCAGGATTTTAGGGTTAGTAAGGGGGGTAAGTAAGTGGTACTCACTTATGAAAGGCCCCAGTTGGGCTCTGTTAAATGGGCCTTTTTTGGGCATAATTTCGTTCCTTTTTTAATTCGGGTCAATTTTAATTTTTGGTTGTCTTGGGTCGATTAATATGTATTCCAATAATCATATAAATCTGTTTTGTATATTGAAAGTGGCCATGAGTTTGTCCTATATTTTTGATGAGTTATATTTTTGCTTTTATTTTTTGTTTCATATTATTATATAAAATTGTTAATAATATGATACTTTGGAGCTAAATATATGACTTTGTGCTATATACAAGACATATCATATGAATTAGTTTTATATAATATAAGACTTTGTAAGTGTGTTTTACCTAATTAACGGTGAATATCTATGTGATACTCACCAATTAAAATGTTAATTAGTTTAATAAAGTTTTATGAATTAATATGATAATTAAATTAAAAGAAACTTCTAATTTATATTCACATGTGATGATTATGAGCTTAGCGAAATTTTCGAACATATAATGTGAATAATGGGGCTTTCTTGATAATTTAATTATTAAAGGATATGTTTAACAAGTAATATATATGCTTTCAGATATGGCAGCTAAAAGTATGATAGGTTGTATGCAATCTAATGATAAACTGGATGGTTCAAATTATAACATCTGGCATCTAAAGGTCCAGTTCTCCTTAAATGATAATGACATGTTAGACTTCTTAACTTCTTCTATGCCTGCTCTGGCAGACAAAGATGCTCAAGTAGGGATATTACTGCTACTGAGTAGTACTAAGAGAACCTAAAGGCATACCAAGCCTGGTTTAAACGTGATCGTTCTGCATGCTACACAATGCTATCTTGCATGCAGGATGATCGCCTAGGTGAGTTTGAACACTTACCCACTACTAGGGACATGTTGGCGCAGCTTAACATCAGGTTTGGGCAGACATTTGCTATAGGGTTATGTACCTTGCAGCTAAAATGGATGTAATACACTATTGACTCTAGTCGTAGTATCTCTGAGCACCTTCAAACCATGAGTGCCATAGGTTCGAGATCTTAAAGTTGCAGGGCAAGAGGTTTCTAAGGAAGAACAGGTCCTTAATGTAATTAGAGCTCTTCCTCATGACAATGTACATTGAAAGAGCTTTAAGGTTATTATAACACACAGTGAGAACATTAAGACATTCGACGCAATCTCAAAGCACCTCGAAATAAAAGAAGAGCATATAAAGATATATACACCTCCTAGTGTGACATTTGTTGCCAAAGGGTCGGAGCCCAGGGGCAAGAGGCTTTCCCATGGTAAGAAGCCTAAGAAAGGTCCTCATTCTCCTCGGAACTCTCGCTCTAATGGTGGTACTGCCAAGAAGCATAAGGCAAAGGGAAATGGAGTTAAGGATATGACACATGTAAAGTGCTATAACTATAGAAAGAAGGGCCATTTCGCTCGAAACTATCATGAGCCAGCCAAGGTAACTCTGTCCACTAAAACTTTTAAATTATATGTATGTTCCTATGCATTTATTGCTAACTCTCTTCCTTAATGGATTGTAGACATGGGGGTAACAAAGCGCATAGTTCAGGACAAGGCTGCATTTGTGGAATTCCATCACTACCAAGCGGGTTCATGGACTGTCGTACTGGAAACGACAGTGAAGAAGATGTCCTTAGAGTAGGAACATATCAGCACAAACTTCATGGAGGAAACAAGCTGCTTCGTTATGATGCCCTCTATGCATCTGGGGTGCAATGTTCCTTAGTTTCATATGTTTCTTAATATGAATAGGTTTTTCTTTTGGATTTTGACAAATGGATTGGATTTGTTTTATCATGGCAATTTATTTGACCAGGCAACATTGAAAGGGGGTTCATTGTTTTGGATTTGGATGAATCCTATGATAATATATCTTCTGCTTTTATTTCACATTTTGACTCTGACTCTGAATCCGTTAAGTGGCATGCTAGATTTGGCTATGCGGGCCAAGACAGAATAAGTAGGCTAGCTAAAGAAGGTCTTCTAGACCAACTCACTAGGGTTAAGTTACCTAGGTATGAGTCATGTCTAGCTGGCAAGGTAATAATGAAGCCTTTCAGTAAGGCTTCGAGAGCATCTAGTCCCTTAGAATTAATCCACTCAGATATCTGCGGACCCATGAACATTAAAGCATGTCATGGGGCTATCTATTTCATTACTCTCATTGATGATTATTCAGGTTATGGGTATGTGTACCTACTATCTCATCGCTGTGAGGCACTTGATGTGTTCAAATGCTTCTTAGTAGAAGTAGAGTGTCAGTTGGAATGTAGGGTTAAATGTCTTTGGACTGATCGAGGTCGTGAATACCTCTCTGATATGTTCAAAAAGTTTTGTGAAGAGAAAGGTATACAAAGACAGCTAACGATTTTATGCACTTTACAACAAACGGGGTTGCAGAACGCAGGAATCGTACACTGCTTGACATAGTCAGGTCAATGATGGCACATGCTAACCTCCCAATCAGTTTTGGGGGGGATGTGCTGCTTATAGAAGCTTACATTCTTAATCGTGTGCCAAGCAAGAGTATATCTGCTACACGATATGAGTTATGGTTTGGTAAGAAGCCATCCTTAGACCATTTACACCCATGGAGTTCAGTCGGTTATGTGTATAATCCAAGCCACAAACATGGAAAAGTTGGTCTAAGAGCCACCAAAATTGTGTTCATTAGATATCTCGCACAATCTAAAGAATATGTGATCTACAGGGAACACCCTAATGGTGGCATGATAGAAATAGATTCTCGCAATGTTGACTTTCTCAAGGATGAGTTCCCAGACATTGGTAAAATCAAGACGGATGTTAAACTATTTGAGTTGCAGCAAGACATTCAACCATCTTTCTATGAGGGGGAGAATTTGAACTCTAACCAAGTCACCGAAGATGGTATGACTCCCCTATCCGAAAGGAATGGGGGAGATTTGTCTGCTTAGGAGAATGAAATTTGTCCTCAATCTCCAATACATGAGGATAGTCAACCTGCGAACGAGGTCCATCCTTAATCTCCTATTCCTAAACATGCAGTTAGTCCACATGTTCAGGATTCCACGCTCCCAAAGGGATAGTGTGAGTGATTCTTCACATGCTTAGAGTCCCACACCTCTTAAAGAAACGGGGAGGGATGCCTCACCCAGGCAGACAAATGATGAAGGTCCTAGGATCTAAAGAGTGAGCGTGGAAGGATCGCTTAACTATATTTCTAAATTGAAGAGAAAATCTTCTTATGCAATCCCTTGGAAGTTAAAGAGCCTATCTCTTATCAAGAGGCAATTGATTCACAAAACCACAAAGAGTGAATGGATGCCATGAGGGATAAGATAGACTTGATGGTGAGAAACAAGGTTTAAGAACTTGTTGATCTTCCATCCCAATGTAAGTCTATCGAAAACAAGTGGATTTTCAAGATAAAACATCGGACATGTGGTTCGATCAATTAGTCCAAGGCCCGTCTAGTGGCGAAAGGCTTTACCTAAATTGAGGGTACAGACTATAAAGAGTCATTTTCTCATGTGGTGAGATTTGCCTCTATTACCTACTCCTAGTCTTGGTTGCCTATTTGGACTTAAGATTATTTCAAATGGACATAGAGACTGCTTTCCTCAATGGTAGCCTTGAGGAAGAGATCTATATAGATCAACCTATTGGTTTTGTGTCAAAGGGACAAGGGGACAAGGTATGTCGTCTTAAAAGGTTCATATATGGTCTTGAGCTATCTTTCAGATCTTAGTACTTAAAATTCCATGAAGCCATAACTTTGTTTGACTTATCTATGATTTCAGAAGACCATTGTGTGTATGTCAAAAGATCAACTAGAGGGATTATGTTTCTTACCCTGTACATCGATGACATACTATTGGCAGGGAACAAGTTTGAGATGATCGAAGCCACTAAGAAGTGGCTATCCTCCATCTTTGAGATGAAGGATATGGGTGAAGCTATATGTCCTAGGCATAAAAATAATCAGAAATCATCCTAAGAAACTCTTAGGTATGAGCTAGGAAGCATATATCAAGAAAGCCTTAGAATGATTTAGAACGTATTATTCCAAACCTGTAGACACTCTAATTGAGAAGGGTTTATCCTTGAGTCTCAACCAATGCCTAAAAACAGATAATGAAAAGGAGACCATGAACAATGTCCCTTATGCTAGTACCGTAGGAAGCTTAATGTATGCTATGTTATATACACGGCCTGACATTTGCTTTGCTGTTCGTTTAGTAAGTCATTACGAGAGCAACCTAGGACTTGCTCATTGGCAAGCCGTTAAGAGAATCATATGCTGCCTTCGTAGTATAACCGACTTGATCATATGCTATCAAGGAGGGGACCTTAAATTCAGAGGATACTCAGATGCAGATTGAGGTGGTGACTCGGATGAGTCTAAGTCAACCTCAGGCTATGTCTTCACCCTAGGTGGGGGAGCCATATCATGGTGCAGTAGGGAGCAAGACTGCACAACTTTATCGACTATAGAGGCAGAGTATGTCGCATGTAGTCTAGCCACGCATGAGGCAATGTGGCTCAGGAGTTTCCTCTAGCGCCTTAATCTCACTCCTAGAGTTGATGATCCTGTTGAGATGTTATGTGACAACATAATTGCCATCCAATTTGCTAAAGATATGAAGTTCCATCGGAAGACCAAGCAAATAAAGAGGCATTATCACTTCCTGCAAAACGCCATAAAAGCAAAGGAATTTGCCATCAAGTATATATATCTGCTAACAAGATGATTGCTAGTCTGTTAACTAAGCTGATTTCTAGAGATGCTTTGAAAGCACAATCGTTGAGTTTAGAGCTTCCTAAGGTTTAGTTTTTGGATGAAATCTTCTTATATATGACAAATACGCTCTTCTTGTAATGAGCATTTATGAAATAAAGACTAAAAGTTCTTCCTCTAAATGCTTTATGATTTATTTGTTAAACACATTGAAATGTGATGGGCTTCTGATTGGCCTAGTCACACAAGTAATCACCGTGACGCTTAAGTAGCGGGCAGGATGAGACTGAATTACATTGGCATTAGGTGTGCAATATTGATTACTTATACTGGAAGTGTATGAATAAGATAAGACATAGTCACCTTAGTAAGTCTAAGATGAGACTTGAGGGAGTTGAATATAAGATATGATTCCATGTTGAAGCTTTAAAAGCCGAATATTGAGTGTCAAGATTAACATTTAGTATGTTAATCTAGTTGCTCAGGTTAGATTTTTGGGTGAAAATCTTGACTGATGATTTGTATGGCATATGGAGTGACGACCCTAGTTAAGTGGGAGCTATATTATGACACACATCTCATACTATGTGCTTAAAAGCGACCTATGCACAGAGTGACAATTGACCTCCCTATTTCTTATCACTGTGTGACCCTATGAACGGTGACCCTTTGACTTAAAGCTATGGTCTGAAGTCGAAGCTTGATGTTGCTACTTTAATGTGTTTCTTAAGGGCCATGATGTATACGGTTCAAGGAGAACATGTTAGGAAAGTAATTAAGCTAAGATGCAATATCATGAACGTTTAAGGAAAAATCTATCCATCATCACCATATCAGCCCTAACGATTGTATTGAGTATATAATCATATGATATATCATGGTATAAGGGATTAGAAATGCCACTAGTGATGTCTTGAGATGGTTTGGGGTATATTATGAAAGTGTTATATTAGTTGGATGATAACCTAATATAACGTTATTTGTTATTTTTGGTCACATGTTCTATTTCTGGTATGACGTGTGAAGAGTTGTGATACGTGGAAAGCATGTGTTTTGTGGCCTACGTGGCTGAGTGGGAGCTGTTGGCTGGGCATATTAAATTAGGCCTGACGGCCACTAATGCCATCTAGGTTGACAACCCCATCTGCCCCCTAACCTATATAAGGAGGCTGAGGGGGGTTAGCCTGATTACTAATTGACACGAAAATCTCATACTCTCCCCTCCCCTCTCACCACTACCCAATCGTCACCAGTGGATCTCGGGTCTAGGATGAGGAAACCTTAATGTGTCTCTAGTAGCCGCCTAGTATCAGTACCGATGTGGGCTATTCCCAACAGTCAATTCCGCAATCGAGGCTAGTCCTTATTAATCCTACACTCTCTATTCAACTTTATAACCTTGACCTTTGTTTCACTTGACTGACTCTGGTGGATAAATTGGGTATCATCATTACTTTAGCCCATACTGACTAGTATCCGTTTAAAGGTTACGACCCTAGGGCTTCCTAAAGAGAAATTGTATCTAGGTAGATAATTTTCTCTGATTTTGGGTGAATACTTGATACATACTATTCCTTATAAATAACGATATTTGATTTGTCTTAAACATTTGATCCCCACCTAAATCATCCATTTTGTAGCTAGTATATCTTTCAAAATTAATATAAGATCTTCTTGTTCCTATGTAACCAATGTTTAGAATTATTGACTCTTCCTGTCCTCCATTCTTGAATTGTTTACACTCATAGTTATTTTCACTCTATCCACCTCGTAGTACTATTGGCTTTACCCATTATTTCAAAATCTATTATTTGTTCTTTTCATCAAAATCTTACACCATCGATATTTAAATTTCTTTTAGTCATTGATTTACTTCTCCCTTAGTCATCTTAATTTGTTTATTGGCATCATCTTTATGTTATTACATCTCTTCTTGGCCCCGAACATTTGCTTAAAATATCTTAAATAACATCTCAACCTTGCCGATTGGAGTTTGTCTTTTGTATTAATGCGATCTCTTCCAGCATTTCCATATTTGTTTGATTTGCCTTATCCATAAAATTTTCTTCCTACCCTTTTTCATTCCAAACCTTTGCTTCCTTCTTTCTAGCATGATCCACTATGTCTTTGAAACTTATTGCTAAATATAGAAATGTTCCTAATTGACTTTAAATGGTTATCCACATTCCAATGCTTTTGAATTTCATCATCTTGTTCTTCATTCCATTGGAAGCCTATTTGCAGACATATCCTGCAACTCTGTTTATTCATAATAATAAGCCTGTCTGGCTTGCTATGAATTAAAGATGCTTTCACTAGTGTGGTGGAGTGTTGATTGTTGTCTCACTATTCTTTTTGTTTCTAAATTTCAGTCCTCAAAAATGCACTCAACCCTTCTCTATCCAATCTTTTGGTTTACTTGAACTTACTTCATATTGATGTTCTACACTTTGCTTGTCCTAATTTATCTATCACACTTATCCTATTTATTGTTATATGCTACTATTTTGTTTGTAGTTCAACGACTAAACCCAAATGTAATTTAACCACCTTTCTCTTCTGAAATGGCTGCATCTCTTTCCTTTAAACTTCTCTTTGGTCGTTATACATCGCTCAATGTTAGGCATCATGATTATTCCATTCCTTACAATATTAGTACTATACTCATGATTTTGACATTTAAACATACCTTGATGTGAAGATTATAGAAATAGTCCACCTTTTATTTTTTGTAAGGATCAAATAACCCCATTTTATTTCTGTTTATGCAGTGGTCTAAACAACTTGATTGAGTGATGGGGATTCTTGTTGAAAGTAGCATTGATTGAGCGAATAATCTGGTCTTCCTATTTTGGACACTTTAATATTTTCTTGTTTGATATATGACACAATTTGATCTATAACTCAACCTTTTAGCTGCCCATCCTGATTGAGATAGTGTAGAACGCTCATCTTTGTTATTGATATGGCTCCAAAGATGCCAACTATTTGTTGGTTTCTTCTTTGATCCATACTTGGAAAACATGATTTTTGGGGCATCTATCTTTGAATCCTTGATACACTCATAGCTATTTTTATTCTGGCCATTCCATAACAACTCCTCCTTTAGTGATTAGTTTTAGTTTCATTTTTTATACGTAACAACTCACTTGATGACCATTTTCACCATTCTTATCCTTGGACACGTTCATCGTTAATAGCAAATTTAGATCTAGAGCTAACCTTTGAGTGCTCTTATTAGGAAAGGTTATGTAAATAAGCAAGTTATAGCTATAAGGTAGAATACAAAATATTCCTTCAATTCTAGCCTAAAAAGGACTATAGACTCAAGTCATATGACGACGTCAAATGTCAGAACATATCCAATAATTTGTTCCCCTGTAGGCATGTAATAAAATTAAAAATACAAAATGAGGATATTTCAATGAGAGCAGAATCTTTAATGATGCCTAATTGTATTGGAGTGATGAAGCATTGATCATAGCATCAGGGTTAACCCAAGTAATCCCTATGAGGGTAAGAAAGATATAGGAGCACATTAAGGTTGCCCAAGTTTGATAAAAGGACTACTGATTAAAAAACAAGGAGCGAGATATCATTAGAATTTCAAGTGATAGTACTCATCATTTGATTACTGCTCAGGGCTGATAAAATAGTTATACTGATAAAAGGAGCAAACTATTAGAGTTTTAAGTGGGAGATAAAGTATTCTTAAAGATTTCTCGAGGCAAGGGTGTAGGAGGTTCAATGTTAGCGGAAAATTGAGCCCTAGATATATTAGGCCCTATGAAATCATTGAAAAGTTGCAACCAATAACTTATATATTGTATTTACCAGCAAAATGCGAGCATGTACATAGTATTTTTAGTATTTTACAGCTCAAAAAGTATGTTCTAGACCCAAACCATGCAATTGTGATTAAGTTTATAGAGGTTACCAAGAACTTGGGTTGTCAGGAGCGTCCCATGCAAATATTGGATAATAGAGTTGAATAGCTTTGTAATAAGAGCAATCCTCTAGTCAGGGTTCTTTGGGCTAACCATACCTCATTTGAAGGCACTTGGCAGATGGAAGAGGATATGAGAAATAAGTACCCATACTCGTTTGAGGTAAATCAAAGACATATTTCAAATTTGCAAGTTTCAAAGACGAAACTTATTTTAAGGGTGAAGGCTGTGATAGCTCGAAACTGAATCATGTTAATTATTTTGGTTAATTTCTATTTAAATTAATTAAATTGAATGTTGCATTTCAATTCAGTGTTTGATATATTTTTGTTCAATTGCAGGTGAAATGCCAAAGTGACCTCAAAGATCACACAAGCTTATAAGCAAATAAAAATTAGCCTACTTATAAAGGTGGCCAAAAGTAATGGAATGTATATACGCGATTTATTCACCACTATATATAAATCTAAATACAATCATAACGCAAATAAATAAAATATTAATAAATATAACTATATTAACTGTTATAGTTGAAGCGCATATTTTTCTTTCAAACGAACCACAAAAATGTTAATATTAGCCCAAATATTTATTAATGCAAAAGGTGAATTGTTTTACTATGAAAAATGGGGGGAAAGAGGCTCAAATATATGAAATATCAAGATTTAGATCAAAATAAAACAATAAATTTCAATTAAGCATCATTTTCTTCTTTTTTAATCAGCCCTTCATTTACCTCCCCCATGAACACCCCTTCCTCTGTTTTGCTTCTCCCAGCAACCAGCACCAGTTATGCCACTGCCCAGGGCCGGCCAATGGCCTACATACAGTGCCTTAGTTGCTAGTATCCGCCACAACCTCCTCCCCCACCTCCTTGACCGCTTTCAATGCTATTTTTGGAGGTGAATCCCAACTCCCCCTCACTTATTTCTACTCTTTTTATGCACTAATTTAACTAGCTTATGTATTGTTTTAGCTTGGATAAATATTAATTTGAGTTAATTAATGTAGAGTTTATCACGATGATTTGGAGGATTTGAATGAGTATATGTGTTGTGGGTGTTTATGAAGAGCTTGAGTATTGAGCATGAGTTGTGTGGTTATGCTCATACATTTTGATTTAGATGAATTTTGAATATTTTTTGTATGTGATTAAAGAATGGGTGAGTATGGGTATTGATGGTTAGTCATGAAAGGGGCTGGCGTCGAAGATGGAAGGAGGAGGGAAATGGTCATTTTTGGGATTTTGAAATTAATTAGACTGATATGAGTTTGTTAGAAATTTGAGTAATGAAAGCGATTAAAAAGTATTTGTGGAGTTTGAGGCCCGAAAGAGAAGAAAGAAGGGAAATGTTGATTGTGGTGCTTTTGAAGTAAACGAGCTTAACATTATTTTTGGTTTTTAACTTGAGAAGTTTGAAGTGTGATTTTCTATATGAAAATTTAGAGAGCTTAATGACTTAAAGTAATAGTGAATTTGATGTTACAAAAAAAGATGAGGTAGGAAATGTAAGTTGGGGTCTTTTGGACTAATTTGGTTAAGATAAACTTTAAAATTAAATTGAGAAATTGAAATGGATTTAAGTGTGTAAATTTGAGTCATATATATTAGTAGTGAAAAGTACTTGTGCGCTTTGGTTATTGCAGTATGGTTGAAGTGGCGCAAAAAATGAGTTGGATTAGTATTAATGATTGATCAAGTTCCAATACAACACAAAGGGGTGAATAATGAGTACTTTATGCTTGAGTGGGTTAATCTAAAACAAACAAATAGAGAACCAAGGTCTAATGGAGGCCTTCGACGTGAACACTTTTCGATTTGGGCTTAAAGGCATGTATTTGGCATTGAACATAAACTTAGAATTGTAAACCGAACCTAAATTTTTTCATGGACGAGTCACTAAAACTAATGTCACTTCTAATAATAACAATAGTAACAATAGAAAATGATAACCATAATAACAATACTAAAAACAAAAATAATAATAACCATAACCACAATAATTGTGATAATAATGTTGATATTAATAATAGTGAAGAAAACAACATTAGGACCTATAATAACATCGATAACATTAATACTAGTAATGATGAGAATAATGACAATATTTGAAAGAGGGCATAATATAAAAGAGGAGATAAGATCAATTGGTGTGTTTAAGTAATTAATGATTAGTTTTTTGATAATTAAAGAAATTATTATGAACTGCTACTAAGATTATAATTAATAAAGATTACTTAAAATTGTACTAATCATAAAATTTATATTTTTGGAGCAAAATTGAGGCCATTCTTATCATTTCAGCACCAAAAATAATTATTTTATAAAGGGGAGAAACTTTAAAAGCTCCAGATATATTTATTACCTATAATTTTTGAAAATTCACATGTTTCTCAAAATTATACAATTTCACGCAATACTCATGTAATAAATCAGTTTGAGCAATGTTTGGCACATAACTAAGTGACCCCATCAGTTATTAAGCATCAGTGCTCATACCCTTTGGTTTACCCGTGCGGCCTTAGCTTAGGGTTATTGATTGGCCCAGGAAGTGTACATCTATCGGAATGATCACTTCAAATGTCAATAAGGGTTCCAATTCCATATAATAACTGGCAAGATAGTTTTATTTGTATCCTCTCTCTCTCTCTCTCCCGTTTTTGAACTAAAATTTCCTGGAAATACGGGTGCTCAACTAAATTGTTCTAAATGCTTATTTTATAGTATACGGGTAAATATGCTGGGATTTGACTCATTTTTTGATTTTGTTTTGTGTTTTCTATTTTAGGTAAGAAATTAATGAGTAGTCCTTTCCCTAACAAGTTGATGGAAGTAATAAGTAGAAGAAAAGCTTCACGACTTATGCCATTTGATGTTATTGGATGCTCACAGTGAATTTTGGCAAATCATGAAAACTTGACATAGCTTAAAGGTCATGCTGGGTGTATATTTTGATTGGGCATCCCTAATATGGAGTGGTAGGAGACACATAATCTAGATATATTTTAGTTATGTGAAAGTTAAATTGTTGTACGAAGTTGACTTGACGGGTCTCAGCTTAATGGAACTTGAAATTTTCAGCTGAAGATGTGTAGTTTTTACATTTAGCCTTGTCCAACATAGGACGATGGTAATGCATCCAGTGTTGAGACTTCAACTACAACCATAATAATAAACAATCATATTAAGCTAATTAGTAATTAGGGATAGGGGACGTTACGCTATTAGGTCACAACTGTCTTCAAAACCATAGATGCTAGACATAGGTAACATTCCAATTGATAGTTTAGAAACGTTTGGTTTAGAGTTTGAAAAGGATGAGAAGGAGCACCAAAATGATGCTAAAGACAAGCAAGATGGAGGGGATGAACCATGATGGAAGAGATAACCTGGCTGAAGAAGTTCTTAATCCATTCTAAGTAAAGAGCAGAAAAAAAAGTCAAGTGTTGGAATGAACTGGAGGAGCTAGTGGTATTACCAGACTTTATGTGAAGAACTGGTTTCAAACAATATGGCATAAGTCTTTCTGCCAAAAAGAGTGGACCTAAAAGTCATTGGACCTGCCATTTGAGTCGTTGTCCTCAAAGACAAGCAAACATGCTACGATAAAGTGAGCTTAACTTTCTACCCAATGACTCTAGGATTGCTGCATGTATCAACTTATGATTTGGTCCTTCATATTGAGAAATTAGATATGCAAATGATGAGAGAGGTGGCCTCTCATTGGATACTCGTGCATGGACATTTATTTTGATGTTAGAAGAAGAGGGGTCTAATTTTGATGATGACAAGAGCTAATCTTGAATGGAAAAGAACAACTGACCAGACTGGAAAAGTTGATTATCTCAAATTTTATGATCAAGACAAGAGAAGCTTGGAGGCTTTCTTAGGGAAAATTGAAAAGATTCGCCTAATACCATATTTATAGCAATATAAACCTCGAAATATTGAATATATTGTTATCACTTTTCACTTTGTTGATTCTAATTAGAAGTAAAAAATTAGGTCTTAAACTTCTTTCACCTGCCACCTTCTAGGCGCGACCCTAATTTAGCTAATGCAATTTTCAAGTGTTTACAAGATTAGGGCATTGAAAACAAGGTAAGTAAATATAAGTTGTCATTGGAAGTTTGCTTTATTTTTATACTAATAAATTATGAACTCAATGGATGTCTTTCTTAGCCATCTTTAGACTTTAAATAGTCATGATATGTTTTGAAATTCAGCTACGTTTCAAATCTTAAGTTGATGCTTCATTTCATACAAGGGAATCAAAGTTTATTTATGGTGCTATGATTTAGGGCTTGTGTGATTGGTCCCTATTTTTATTCAAATATAGGATGGCCGGTAATACTGAATTGGATGTAGCTCAGTATGCCACCTTAATGATTTATCATGTTAAAGCTTCTTAATTTGATTTCCTTGGTTGTAAATAACAATCAAGTGAAAATAATTTATGATACACCATCTGTGTACTCCAACATATTTGTCATACTAGTATCTAGGACCTCATTAGTGATTGACTGCCTAACATGCTTTAGTTATTGAAATGGTCAAAGTTGTTAAGCTTCACGGTGATTAGGAGCTCAAAGTCTACTTTTATCTTTCACGATAATTGTGTAGCTTGCTTCTGCCTTCTTATTTTTATTAACCGTCCTTGAAAGTCTTCTAACTGTTCAACCAAAAGTCTTTTTAACCATATGTAGATTTTAAATAGTCTTACACTTTGTGAGCAACCTTAACTCATTTTCCCCCCTATGATTTTTTTATATTTTTGTAGGTTTACGATTTCGGTGGGTAGTGCGAATGCCCATGACACCTCCATGAAGAGCTTGAAGGACATATTTTGAAAGACTAATAGGTTGGTATATTGTCTATTATTGAAAAAGTTTGTGACAATGTAGATTATATTCGGTTTAATGAATCAGGACTTAAGTTATTTGATGAGATAGTGAAACAATTTTTAAAAGATGTTTTCCCCTAGTTATGATCTTCTTTAACCTTTAAGTAATCAAGCCTATTATTGAAAAAGTTCATAACATGTGGATTATATTCAGTTTAGCGAATCAAGACCTAAGTTATTTGCTAATGTAATGAAATAGTTACAATTGCTAGTCAATAAATTGATATTAGATTCTAAAATAAGATGGAATTCCACTTATAATATATCAGTGATTGTCGACAATGTGAAAGATGTTTTCCCTTAGTTATAGTCTTCAAGATTCACATTTTACTTATTGTCTTCCTAATGATAGCATGAATAGAGTGTGGAAAATGTGCTGTAGATTGAAAGTGTTTAAAAATGTCACTAGCATGGTCTCAATTCTGATTATCCTACTTCTAACTTGTTCCTTATAGAATTGTGTAGGCCAAAGATGGTGCTGAATAAGAATTGTAAACTTGAGAAGGATTGGTTAAAAGAGATTACTTCAAATATAAAATAGAAGTTTGGTAAATATTGAGACAAATGTAACTTGCTGATGGCTATTGGTGCTTTTTCAGATCCTAGACGTAAAGTAACAAATGTTCCCTTTTGAAGGGCTAGTGACCATGTTTCACAAATTAAGGATATTGTAAATGAACTTTTTAATAAGTATGTTCATGGATATTGTACTTATATGGATAACGTGGTAGTACAGAAGCAAGCAAGTGGTACTGGTATTAGAAATATTGATTTTGATGTTGAGTGCGGTACCATGAGGTTTTTAATCATTTGAGGTCAACTTCCATAGTTCTATCCCAAAAATCTGTGTTGGATATTTACTTAAAGGAGGGGTGCTATATTTGTGAGATTTAGGTAGCTTTGATGCTTTGAAATGGTGGAGTGTTAATAATATGAAGTTTCATGTCTTATCTACTATGGCTCTTACTATTTTTGCTATTCCCATCACAACAGTAGTTTCAGAGGCTACTTTAGCGTTGGAAGTAGGGTGGTTCATTCATATCATATTTCCTCGAGCCTATATGTTATTCAAGTTTTACTGTGTGGGGCCTATTGGTGTTGTTTTTGCATTGCATTAAGAAGAAGAGCAAGGTAATCCTTTTTGAATTATAGTTGTAAGAATTTTCAAGTTTTGAATCCTTAGGTATTTCTACAGTTGAGATTTAGTCTATTTGTAATTATAAGTATCAATTCAAGTTGTTCTTTGTTTCTATGCTGGTAAACAAGTAGGATAGCATTGAACGGACTATATTGTCAATTATATGGGTATTGATGTCAAAGTTGGAAGGTTGAGAAGATGTTGGACACTTTTTGGTTGACATACCTTGGTCTATTTTGGATTGTTAGATTTGTTTGGATGTCAATATATATAGTGTTGTAATTAAACTAACTTGGTGCTAAATTGATTTTTTCGGCATATTTGGTGGTCCTAGGATAGATCGAGGTTATATGTAGAATTATGATTGAACTAACTTACTGCTACCATGTTCTTTTTACTTGTTAAATCTAGTGTTAGTGGTCTATTTTGGGTTTCCATCGACCTTGTTAGGTAGGGATGGCAAGTATGATATATATAAAATGAGGTATCGGGGACGATGCTTAGGACCTCAGGAAGCTTGTTATGGTCTCATCATCATCTTCATGGGCATGTGCAAGTCAACTTGGAGTTTTTGGGGATATATGTTTAACATGTCAATCAAGCGGTAAGCTAGACATTGAAACTCATATTTGATTCTTGTTTGTCTTATTGTACTTATATTTTTTAAAATTTTTATTTTCATACGGTAATAGGAAAATGTATAGTTAGTTTCTAAGAGTGCAACAAGCGACTGCCTAGGGGAAAAAAAAAAAAAAGAACCAGAGTCGAGCCACTCTTTTGATTCCGAGTATGAGCCTGATTCATAACCAATGTGGCTTGGCGAGCTTTGATTTGATCCCAAGCTCAAGGACAAAACAGCCAAGAATAGCTTGAGCATGGCTGGCTTGGACTCGACTCAGCTTGTTTGCATCCCTACGTATGGATATGAAATTTACAGCTTAATTTTTATTTTTTATTCTTAAATTAAATTATATTATTCTCTATTTTATTTCATATGTACTGATAATATATTTTTGTTTTATATATAAGACAAGAGATTTTTTTAAAAACAATTCCCCGTAACAGTGATTTTTCACAATTTTTTGATAAATAAGAATTCTCAAAGATGGCTGATTTCTCTATAAACAAAATGAAGTCAACTTGATGGTGAATCACTTATAACGTTTACCAATAACTTCCAATTGAATCATCTAATACTTATTTTTTTAGGAAAAAAACTCTCATTATTTGAAGGGTTCATCCGGCAAGGTTAACATGCCCATTGTTTGCTGCATTATTTTTGGGTTTAATTGAGAGGGCAAGTCCCCAGAGATCTCAAACCGAGGTCAAGTGACGCCTATAAAGTCCCAATACATAACCTTTTCTAAACTAGGGATAGGGCAAGACGAGAGAACCACTAAGTTGAGTACAGACACTCCTTGGTTAGCAAAATAACTCGATTTGCTTCATAGTAACAATGGTCGAACTGAACCACACAATTTGCCTTAGCTAACAGGGATTTACAATCTTAAATCAAAAAACAGTGGGGATGGGACTCGATTATTTGTTAGTGTATCTAACCTAGTAATAGCTTAGAATCAGCATGAACAACTAAGTGTAAAATCCCAACCTCCCAAGCCAAGCATAGAGCTCTTCTCAAGGCCAGAACATTTGAAGGATTTAATATATTGAATTAAGGGTAAACAGATTTATCTTAATCCTACAGTGGAGGATGATCAAACCTTGGCTTTGAAACACTGGTCGAGAAAGGAACTCATTGTATGGAGAACCTTCATGATCTCACAACCTAAGTGCCCTAGGGTTTTGTGTAGAAAACTCTACTATATCTTTCCTCTTATACTAGTCCCATTTTTATATTAGATGGATTAGTCAAGGAACTAGGGTTTCTGAGATGGTTAAGCTGTCAACTAATAATGTGGATTAGGCTTGCACCCCTTAGGGGTGTATCATGCCCTAAATCCAACATCTCCCACTCACACATAAGGGAGTACTTATTTTCACCTTAAGAAAACTTGTTTTCTTTTATTTCTGCACAATCTTCATACTTAGCAAATAGGCCGTGCGAGCAGTATACTTGTGAGAGATCTATGTCATATATGTGTTAGGAATACATAGCCTCTCATCGAGAATCGCCCATGAGTAGTTGGAGGTATGCAAGTACCCTAGCTCATTTCAATCTCATTAACATGTCTCACTTTGATCTCATCAAACCATCATATTTCATATTCATAAGTATGACCCATATGCCATAACTGGTGCATCGGAGAATAAAAGATAATGAGATTTCGCGAATGATCTTCCTTTGGCAACACCCTAAGTTAACGAACATTGAATCAAGTCTAAAGCCACTGATTGGAGTCCAGAGGGTACAAATATAATTGCCATAACCTTATGGAATCTCACATAAATATAAGTATAGATCTAACTTATATTAACCCAATTGATCGTCTCTTACACACATGGTGTGAAACATGTGCCACAACATTCTCTCCTTTCCTATGGAGCGTATGTCTTTTGATTCTTTAACCATAATGTTGTATAGATGACATTTGCACACCTTATTGTCCAAACTGAGTTCCTAAATCTACTCATCAACTTGAAATCACATCTAGCCTCTTCGAGGTGGACTTGCTGAAATTCATTTTTACACATATTTTGTTATGACCTTTTGTAATTATCAAGGTGACATTCATGATTTTAAGTTAATATGTTCTCACAATTATCATTATGATAATTTTACTTAAAATCTTCTATCATCCCCTATCGATATTCAAATTAATGGAGACGGTTACCTGTGTGAGAGCGCTAACCTCAAGTCTACCTGACATACTTTTCATGTTTAAGAACATACACAAGCATGCATGAATAATAATCTGCAACACCCCTACCCCCCCTAGGGTTAGGGATGTTATTGATTTCAAAAATTCTGGAGCAAAATAGCTAGAGTTCCGTCTAAAAAGTGGCCATAACCTAGGCTTAAAGCCTTAAACTAGGTCCCTGTAGTTAATAATACATAAGAGACATATCCAACCAGCTCGACGGCTACACACCGGAACTCTACGACCACTTATGCGGAGTACACCAAGTATAAAGTTAAGTTAGAGAAAGAAAAAAATGTACAGCTCGATGGATCACACATTCGAAGCACTGGGATTTACATCCCAAAAATAATTAAGAACAACTAAACCACATGACTGATTATTCAGATGGTTGGCTTACTTGGCCATACAGAAAGACAACTAGTCAATGTGTAATATATAAACTATAGTAACTAACTACATATATCCAAGAACTTATGAATACATTGCATACATCACTGAACTTATGATCTAGGTATATAACTCCTTTCCCAAAGCAAGAGAGTGGTTTCAACTTGGCTTAGATGAGCCGACTTCCACTTGTCACATCAAGAGCCTGGAAAAAAGGGAAATAGAGAGGGAATGACCTACCACATGCTCAATGAGTGATTCCCAACCCCAAGAAAACAAAAAAGTTACACGTGATACTTTAAGTAGCAATCACGCACTATTGATATTAAATATCACATAATAAACATATAAGGTCTTCCATATTCATTAGTAGTTCTAAAATCCTTAAAATTCAATATAGCATCTCTTCCCTTTTTCCATTCCACATATAAGAGTTCTCAACTTGCCTAACCTATGACCCTTACAACTTAGTAGTGGCAATCACATATATTACACTTGTTTTACATCACATAACATGCAGAAAAGAGTCAGTAGCAAGTTGCCTCAAGTTATAGTCCAAGCATTGAGAATAGTAGGGTGTTTGTCTCACCCACAAGCACTTAACATTAAAGAGTTCAATTGGAATTATCAACTAGAATTCTTATCGTGAGGAAATAGAATGAATACATAGGTGGACAAGGACCTTTACCTGTACAACATTAAGAAATTGTAAAAGAAATACTCCCTGTACAGGGAAGTCATTTGAATCTCCACATAAGCCTTTATGAAGGACACATGCACATCTCCAAACATTTGCACTAGCATAATTCTCAAACAAGGAGTTATCAACTCATAATGAGTACGAAAGCATTTTCTGGGCACCAGATTCATATATTAGTGCCCTATTCAAGTGAGTGTTTATCCTTGTTAGGATCTTCTAAGGTTCCCACTTCTGGGTCTACTCTGTAGGAATAAGGGTTCCCCCTTACTGGATCTTCTCCCACTTACAGGGTCCTTTAGGGTTCCCACTTCTGGGTCTGCTCCATAGGAATTAAGATTCCCGCTTACCGGGTATAGTCCCCAAACTTTCTGTTCTAACCTCATCATGGTCTTCTAGGGTTCCTATTTCTGGATCTATTCTTTAAGATTTCAATGGCACTATCTTCGTAGTCCAAACAGTTTTAGATGTATCTCACTTTAAACACATTTTGTATCAAAACTCCCATTGTGTCATAGTAATGGCATTTCTGTTCTTAAGTAGGTCAAAATGCCTTAATGACGTCAAGTTAACCTATAAAATGCATATAATTACTCATTTTGGAAAAACACGCTTATAAATGAATTAATAGATAAGTAAGCATCCAGTTTCACATGAAAGAGTTACTAAGATTCGTTTCGGAAGCCATTACTCAGAAGTAGTCTTAAAAGAATTTTAGCAATTGAGTTCTGCAATCAATCACATGTGTAAGGATTGCAAAACTCATTCCGAATTCATACAACGTGAGATGTTTAAAGACAAGATCATAACCATGAAACGACACTTAGTTGACTCTAGAGTTGTTGTCTCATCTTTTTGGTCGATGGTTCGTCTAGCTGAATCAGACAGCTGAACTATGTAGGGAACCAATTCATCAGTTTCGATTAAAGATGCGGCAATAAACTAAAACCATAAGCCATGCCAAACTGTGGCTAGAAGGTCTAGGTAAAGCTAAGCTGGTTGGGGCTAGGCCGTAGTTAGATTCAGGGACCCATTTGACTGCTGAACTTGTTAACTGAACCATTCGGCGGGCTCCTGCTTCCCTCTTAACTTCCAGGCAAATACAGAGCCGACATAGGTTGATTGTAGCAAATGACAGCTGGACCAATCCATTTAGCTAAACCGACACTTGACTATTGCACAACATTTAACTAAATCGATTCAAGGCCAACAAGGAGGTTTTGATACAATAGCTAAGAAAAGATGCATAGAACAAGACTTAATAACAAATAGCATAATTTTCGCAACATAAACAACATTCAATAGCATGAAAATAACAAAAATTAGATACCCAAATGTGGCATCGCTACCCGTTCACGCCATTCACAATAGCATTGATATACCACACACAAAATCCCAATCTCCTTCTTCACAGCACCGTTCATAAAAATCCTCGATAGCAACATAATTTTAACCTCAAATGGTTTCAATTAAACTCAAGCCATCCACACCCTACCCATCACTCTCAACTCATTTAAATTTCATTACCACAATTGAATCAAACTAATGAACAACTCAAAACTTTACAAATTATTAGTAATTTCAGAAATGAAGAACGGCCAACCTCGACTACAAGCTAACGGACCCAATTTGGGGTTAATGGGGCGATTTTGGGACTGTAATCGAGTCAACTTCCTCCCTCGTGTTGCTAGCCCGAGCATCTCCTCCTCCTAAACGGTGCTACTGCCACTCTTCTGCCTTCTTCCTTCCCTCTTTTGATCTAATTCAGGCTAAATCCAAGCCCACCACTAGCGGTGGAGCTTGTGGTGGTGGCAGAACAGATGATGTTGGGTCGTTAGGGTTCTGCTACCCACCTTCTCACCTCACCTTCTCGAAGTGCTAGCTTCCTTATCGACGGCGAATGGACGACCAGAAACTAAGGCAGTTCTTCCACCAGTTAGCTCCTCTGGGTTAAAGCTATCACTCAGTCCCGCTCTCCCTCGTTCTTTCCCTTGTCGACGTGGTGGATGCGTGACCCAAGTAGCACGACCGACATTCTAGCTACCGGTAGAGTGCTACACCACCACACACACACACACACTCACTCTCTCTCTCTCTCTCTCTCTCTCTCTCTCTCTCTCTTCATGTTGGGGTTGAGGGCAAGCAGAATAGAACCCACTTTTCTTCTGATCATCCGAGGGAAGCGGCCCTACCCCTTTTGTTTTTTTTTTTTTTGGGTTTGACCAATTAAACGTAAGGCGAATTTGGATCTGGACAGACCAAGATCTCTTAGTTAATATCGCATGATGACTTGCCTTAATTTCAATAAGCTTGCGAATTTCACAAAATTACGAACTAAATTGAGAAGTTCTAAAAACTAATCCACATAAATGAATAAGTTCAACTAATGCATAAATTTTAGCCTTATACAACTAATACATATGGAGCGTAACTAATAAGATTAATATTATTGATAATTAACTATAACCTAAATTCCTTGGCTATTACACTGCCCCCTCAAACGAATTTCGTCCTCAAAATTCTAAAGTCCACATTTCATTGATACACAAGATGCATATACACATGGCACAATCTACACAACTGATAATAGAATCCAAAATCTTGCTTTATAATTAATTGTAACTTTTAAATTGGAAAAAGAAGGTTACGATATCCAGTCCCCTCCCTGCCAATCCCCTTCAAGCATCTACTCACTCTATTAAGGTATCAAGGGTAAATCGCATAGAAGAAGAGTAAACGAGTTAGCGTGGATAACCAATTAAACTTATTTTAAAACAAACATAGGCGTACAATCTTATATCTAAGCACTACTTGCATGGTGACCGACAACTTCATGTAAACACATCGGTATGACTTGGTATCTAAGGCGTTCATGTATAGCAACTCAACCAGAACAAATTAAGAACATATCAAGGCAGTCAACTAAGTCAAGTTCATTCAGAAGCATGAAGTAATCCAAGTATTTCAGGACCAGGTTAATTAAGCAAGGAGTTTCAATTCCATAGTCGAGTAACAGGGATGTCATACAGCTTCAAATAGCATCAAATTAAACACAAACACACTCCAGATAAGTTTTCGAAGCCACAATGACAACAAATAAACTAAACGACTCAGCATCTTTAGGATAAGAAGAATAGGCAGTATCAACCAACCTCACAGATGTGTGGCATACGAACTACTAACGAAAATACATGGAATTATTAATTTAGCAAGTGAATAAGCAACTTGGGGAAAAATGGTCTAATTGGAGCAGAGGACATTGGCAGGAAAGTTTAGTGGCAAGGAATTTTCCATGTATCAGTTGCACGCGAATTACTTAAAGGCGGTGGCAAGGCGTTCCCATGTGAAGTCAGGTTTAATACCAAGTTTATGCATCGAATAATGCAATTCTGGCCTAGCTATCATAATGTTTTACTTTAGGGTCTCAATTCAGAACTAATTATTTCTGAATCGTGGAAAGATATAAGTAGAGTGATGTACCCATAGACTTACATCTAGGCCCCTTTTTCTCCTAATTAGATTATCCGAAATACATACCCCAGCATAAATAGGTAATACCATGTCATACACTTCAATCAGTCCAATCGATAATCATATTTCATAGCTTAATTGTCCACATAGCATCATTATGATCATGAGTAAACCGAGTGCCATTATCATGTTTTTAGAAATGCTTATAGGTAGCCACATTAATTAGCATGTGACTGAGATTCCCTAGAGTCGAGGATTGATGATATGTCAGCATAGTGTCCAGGGTGGCCATAATGGGAATTGTCCGTGCAAAATAGCCAAAATATAATGTTGACAATCATAATGGCCAGCAAAAGCACAATTCTAAGGTTTCCCATGAAGACTACCACGTAATACATGAACTTATTGCATAGGCTACAACACAAGATAACTTAATCACGTCATGTCCTTGGACATATACGAACTATACCAATCATTGTCTAATATAACTTCTTCTGACGAGTATAGAGTCAAGAATAAAAAAGCAAGAATATGAAAATACAACCTCCTATGGCCCCCACATCATGCTTTAAATTTGTGTGCATGCAGTCATTCAACTATAATGTGAGATTGAAGATTTCATGGCATGCAAATAATGATTCAGAGTTTATACCGGGCAATGAATTACATAAGTTAAATCATTTGGCTAATTCAGCCACATGCTTAACCAAACTCAAGACAAGCAACTCCACGAAGTGTATTTACTACTCATCCATAAAACATATAAATGATCGCTTATAGCGAATCCAAATAACCATATAAGCTTCCATGACCTGTACATTGTGTATAATGCCATGGTTATGCTTTAGAGCACATAGGTTTGTGCTAGTGTCCCATGGCAGGACATCTAGACGAGTATACCAAGTGCAATCCTAATTTGAAACCTAAGATCAAAGGTATATCTTGAGTCTTGTCCAAAATTGTTAGGTACTAGTCATCGACAAGTTAATAATGGTCTAGGGGCCACGATCGTGGCGTTAGTGGCCTTACGAGCATACGTCGAGATTCTATATGGCACACTTGTCTCATAAGGTGATCATCTTAGGAATTCATAGTACAGAAGGAAAGGTTTAACCTCATATAGGGAATTCTAGCATTTGTACTTGGTGTTAATACTTAAGAAAGTACTAGAAAGGTAGGGATTATCACCCTAGGAGGTGAGGAAGTGAACATGTGGGACAACAATTTCAAAGTCTGTCAAGCTTTTCCTTTTGTTTCCTTTCTAGGTATACTAGGCTTTGGTTTAGTTAGGACACTACCAATCCCACAACAATAATAACATCCTGTACGATAGTAAGCATAATACCTAGTTGACTTGGGTAGGACAATTGCATGATGGGAAGCAAGAAATACTCTCCAATGTAACCAACAAGCCCGGATTAAGAGCACATATAGGTATCAACGACAAGTGTATGGGATGCTCTGAATAACACCTATGTAACAATCAACAAGACTCTATTTATTGTCCAACTTTGTATGCATGCATATGGAAACCTCACTTATTTTCCTTAAACAATCCAAAATGCATATCAAAAGATATCATCTAGTAGGATTATCAAACATAGAGAGCAAGTTCTAAACCACTTCTTAACGGTTTATCAATAATAAATCTAGTGGCATACACATCTTCCCTTATATACCCTCATAAGCAACATCCAAACATGCATAATGGCATACACTCATGAATCTAGCCCATGCATTAGCACAAAATGAATGCAAGCCTTTAGTGTGAGAGTAAAACCTAACTCAATATTTGGAAAGACTTTAACATTTCCAAATCTCTAAGTTCTCAAATGGAAAATGATTTAACTACTTCTAGCCCTCTCTCTATCGACCGTTAAGTATGTCTGCTCACTCCATTATGGGGCCCCGAGGAGCAAATCATACCTTTGGGGTAAAGAATAAGCTTGGAGTTAAGACATTCCAATTGTTTGAGTTCAAACTTTAAACTTTCAATTAAATCATCAAATGTGCATGCACAAAACATCTACTAATCGAGCTAAAACTTAGCTTACTCATGAGAACGCAAGTCATTTAGCCCATATTCCAATAAATAGCACACTTTTCATTTCATTGGTGTATTCCAAACACAAAATGACCAATCAGTCAAATCAATTAGCACATTAGGAAAACATTACAGCCAAGGGTACACTTTATAGCATATCATTACTCGAGACATACCTAGACCACTATATGAACTGCAAGACTCACATCGTAGCCTATAGTTACAAGGCCGTGGTCTGATACTATTTTTAACACCTCTATCCCCTATGGCTGGGGACGTTATTGATTTCTACAATTTTGGAGCGAAATGGACAGAGTTTCACCTAAAAACTGACCATAACCTTGGCCCAAAGCCTTACATTAGGTCCCCGCAGTTAATGATACATAAAGACATATCCAACCAGCCTGACCGCTACACACCAGAGACCACAACTGTACGGCCACATGCACGAAGTACACCCAGTATAAAGTTCAATACGAGAAAGAAATAAAATGTACAGCTTGACGGATCACACATCTGTAACACTGGGGTTTACATCTCAAAAATAATTAAGACCAACTAAACCATATGACCGATTATTCATATGGTTGGCTTACTTGGCCATACAAAGTGACAATTGGTCAATGTGTAATATATGAACTACAGTAACCAACTACATATATCAAAGAACTTATGAATACATTGTATAACATCATTTAACTCGTGATCTACGTATATAACTCCTTATCCAAAGCAAGAGATTGGTTTCGACTCAGCTTAGATGAGCCGACTTCCACCTGTAACATCAAGAGCCTGGGAAAAAAGGAAATAGAAAGGGGATGAGCTATCACATGCTCAATGAGTGAGTCTCAACCCCAAGAAAACAAAATTATTACACACAATACTTTACATAGCAATCATACACGATTGATATTGAATATCACATAATAAAAATATAGGGTCTTCTATATTCATCAATACTTCTATAATCCTCAAAATTCAATATAGCTTCTCTTCCCTTTTTCCATTCCACACATAAAAGTTCTCAACTTGCCTAACCTATGACCCTTGCAACTTACTAGTGACAGTCACATATATTACACTTGTTTTGCATCACATAACAGGCAGAAAAGACTCTGTAGCAAGTTGCCTCAAGCTATAATCCAAGCATTAAGAATAGCAGGGCGTTCAGTTCACTCACAAGCACTTAACATCAAAGAGTTCAGTTACAAGTATCCACTGGAATTCTTATCATGAGAGAATGAAATTAATACATAGGCAGGTAAAGGCCTTGACCTATACCACATTAAGCATTTATAAAAGAAACAATCCCTTCATAAGGTAGTCATTTAGATCTCCACATAAGCCTTTATGAAGGGCACATGCACATCTCTAAACATTTACACTAGCATAATTCTCAAACGAGGAGTTATCAACTCATAATGAGTAAGAAAGCATTTTTTCGGCATCAGATTCAAACGTTACTGGTCTATTCAAGTGAGCAGTTATCCTCATTAAGATCTTCTAGGGTTCTCACTTCTAGGCCTACTCCCTAGGAATTAGGGTTCCTACTTAGCAAGTCTACTCCCACTTACAGGGTCCTCTAGGGTTCCCACTTTTGGGTGTATTCCTAGGGTTCCCGCTTACCAGATGTACTCCCTACACTTTGTGTTCTACCCTCATCAGGGTCTTCTAAGGTTCCCACTTTTGGGTCTACTCTTTCGGATTTCATTAGCATTATCTTCCTAGCCCAAAACGTATCTAATGCATCTCACTTTAAACGTATTTTGCAACAAAACTCCCATTGTATTATAAAAATGGCATTTCCATTCTCAAAAAGGCTAAAATGCATTAATGATGTCAAGTCAACTTATAAAATGCATATAATTACTCAATTTTGGAAGCCACACTTGTCAATGAATTAATAGCTAAGTAAGCATCCTGTTTCACATAAAAGTGTTACTAAGATTCGTTTCGAAATCCAACAACTTACTGCATGCTCAGAAGTAGTGTTAAAAGAATTTTAGTAGTTGAGTTCGAGAATCAGTAACATGCTTAAGGTTTGCCAAACTAATTTTGAATTTATACGACGGAAGATATCTAAAGACAAGCTGACGACCATGATACAATACTTAGTTGACTCTAAGGCTATTGTCTTAACTTTTTGGTCGATCGTTTATCTAGCTAAATCATACAGCTGAATTTTGTAAGGAACCAATTCATCACTTTTGATTCAAGAAGCTATAATGAACTAAAACCTTAGGCCATGCCAAACTAGGGCTAAAAGGTTTAGTTAGAGCTAAGTAGGTTGAGGGCAGGCTGCAGTTTGATTTAGGGACCCATTTCAATGCTGAAATAGTTAACTGAGCTGTTTAGTGAGCTCTCGCTTCCTTCTTAACTTCTAGGCAAGCAAAGAGCCCACATGGCTCAATTGCAGCAAATAACACCTAGACCAATTCATTTACCTAAACCAACATTTGACCATTATACGACATTTAGCTAAACTGACTGAAGACCAACAAGGAGGTTTTGATACAGTAGCTAGGAACTGATGCACAGAACATGACTTAATAACAAATAACATAAGTACCACAGCATAAACAACATTCAATGGCATAAAATATAACACAAATCAGATGCCCAAACTTGGGCTCAGTGACCCCGCCATGCCATTCACAATAGCATTGACATACCACACACACAAACCCAATCTCCCTCCTCACAGCACCGTCCACAAAAATCCTGGAAATCAACATGGTTTCAGCCTCAAATGGTTTTAATTAAAATCAAGCAATTTACACCCTCCCCCTCACTCCTAACTTATTCAAATTTCGTTACCATAATTGAATAAAACTAATGAACAACTCAAAGCTCTATAGATTATTAGTAATTTATGAAATCAAGAACCACCCACCCCAACTTCGCTCTTTTGATATGATTTCGACCAAATCCGAGCCCAGCACTAGTGGTGGAGATAGTGGTGGTGGTAGAATAGATCATGTTGGGTTATTAGGGTTTGGTTACCCATCTTCCCACCTCACCTTCTTGAAGTGCAGCGCTCCAGTTAGACATCACTGGATACTGGGCTCACTTCCTCACCAGTAGCAAATGAAAGACCGGTAACTAAGGTAGCGCTACTACCATTCACCTCCTCTGGGTTAGAGATCTTTCTCAGTCCCGCTCTCCCTCTTCCTTTTCCTTGTCAACGTGGTGGATACACGGTGCAAATGGCGTGATCGGTACTCCAGCCGTCAGTAGAGCACCACATTGCCACTCTAGCAGCTGGCAGAGTGCCACACCGCCATTGTGCGCTCTCTCTCTCTCTCTCTTCATGTTAGGGTTAAGGGTGAGGAGAACAGAGCCCCCCTTTTCTTCTGATCGTCTAAGGGAATGGGCCCCCGCCCCTTTTTTTTTTTTTTTTTTGGTTGTTGTTTGGTGTGACCAATTAAACTTATAGAATGTTTGGATCTAGACAGACCAAGATCCCTTAGCTAATATTGCGTGATCACCTTGGCCTAATTTCAATAAGCTCGTAAATTTCATGAAATTATGAACTAAATTGAGAATTTCCAAAAACTAATCCACATAAATCAATAAGTTTAACTAACGTAAAAAAAATTTAGCGTCATATAACTAATACATATAAAGCGCAATTAATAAGATTAATGTTTTTGATAATTAACTATAACCTAATTCCTCAGCTATTACAGAATGCATATTCAACATTCTAATAATAAGTGTATGCAAGACATCTTATTTGAATTTCACAATATTGGACAATCACTTGTGAACGCTGGGAAAAACAACTGTGAACAAGAAGACATGGCATAGTTTTCATCTACAAAGATTGTTAAGCTTTTATGCGCTCTACAAGCACATCCCCTTACCATGGCTAGCTCAATGGCTCTAAAACCATTTCTTTTATAGAACAGTACTTTATGTTCACTCTCTTTGTGTGCCATCATGTCATTTATAAACTTGAACTTTATGTCTAATCAGTTTGGTCAAGGTTCTTGGTATGTGTGATCACAATTTGTCCCAGTAAACCTACTGGACAGTACTATTTGGTCCACCAACCAAATAATCTAAGTGCCTCTTTAATCAAACAGACCCTTACACTTTTAAGGATAGAGTCGTAAACTTTTCTTATAACAAGGTAACATTTGATTGGTTCTTGCCACTTTAGCGCCATTCCATAGTTAAAAGACATATTTGGAGGTTCAATTCTCATTTAAATCTACCATAATCATGATCATTGCGCCCTTTTGTTTTAAGTTATTGCCCATGTGCCGAAAGTGCATGATCAGGGGTTCCTTTTCAGGTTCCTCATGACTTAACTATCTGCCACCATGCTAATCTCAGATCCATTTGATATCTATTTAAAGATATCGAATCTAATATGCACCGTATCATGCATTAGACTTCTAACTACAATTAACAAAGCAAGTTCTGCATATGAGCCCTTTTCTAGCAGAGTATGGACACATTTTACTATCAGGCCTTACCCTTATTAATGTGAGTACTAATAGGGTCATAGTTGTGCATATTAGATTATTCAAAGACCTTTTGATGTCACCCTCTTTAGGAAAAAAAAGAATAACCTCTTTGAGTATTTTCTCAAAAACTTCATTTCAAGACCATCCTATTGTGTGTATCCTTTTTTCAACAAGTTGAACCTAATGCCAACTATGCCAGTGGCCTTACAATTTAAGAAATGATGTGTTCACAAATAACTTTGTGTCCTAAAAGGTCAACCAGCTTTTATCTTCATTTATTTAATTTTATTTCCATTGCCTTGATCCACTTGTCCTTAGAAGGGTCGGAAAGGGCATCTTTGCTCATTCCCATTTCTAGAAGTGCCAAGAAGGAATGCTTTGTGACAACCATGTCTTAGCAGAGATTCATAATCTCAAATTGTTTCTCTTTAGATCAATTTTATTCCAACTGAAATCAAGACCAATTATGTTGCCCTCACTTTGAACAAGAATAGAATTTGCTCCCGCTTAGAACAAAGATATGATGACTTTCATCCTTTCTTGATGATGAAGGTGGACCATGATGATAAACTTATTCATCATCAATTAAAATTCTCCCACTCGAGTGAAGGGATCTAATTCGGTTTGGAGAACTAATAGAGTTAAGTCTTAACCTTTCTCACCCTACGTTGAAAATCCATTCTTTAGAATGAGAAACATATTAGTAAAGTTTTAGTTGCAAGCCCACGGTCTTACATCCTGGTAAGTCAAAAAAACTTTTAAGGTTAGAATATCCTATGAAGATGCTCTTCCTTCATCCTATGGCATTTCTATAGGAGGGGTTGTGTTCATGGGCCGTACATCTCTGAGGTCCAAAGACTCTTAGACGGGGCCCTAATCCATAATGCATATGGAGTGGTACCAACTTACTTTACAAGCACAAGCTTAAGATCATAGATTGCAGCTAAAGGAGATCTCCTTAACAGGAGATTTCAAATTTTATACAGTCATTGATCTTACCATATCAGGGAGCATTCTGTTTTCTTTCTCCACAACATCTTGTTGTTGGCTTTTAGGACAATTAGCTAATCATTTTTCATCGCAATATCCACTAAATAATGCCAACAATTGTTTGGTAATGATTTGGCCTTTAACACCTTAACCTCTTGGATTTATTTGATTTTCTACCAAGCTCATATGTTGTCTCAAGCAACTTATCACTTCATACTCATCTAAGGTCAAATAAACAGGCCAAATCAAGTGAAATGTGATGAAACATTCATTGGAACATGAATGTTCAAATGAATCAACTACAATGGAAATGAGGCCCTTAGTAATCTTTTTAAAATAAATGGTTTTCTTGTTGTTTTTCTTGCCAGACTATGTTCACCAGTAGGCTAGTCAACTTATGTTTGCTAAAAAAATCTTATTTTGCTAGCTTTTGCACATATATGCTTTTGACCCAAATGGCTGTTGTGATTTCTGCAAGCGCTTGATTTTGTCGCTGTAACACTTGCAAGTGACGTCCTTAGGGGTAGATTATGAAGTTAAATTGCTCACGAAAATTTAATGTTCCCACGTTAGCAGAGTAAATAACCAAACCAAACTGCGATTGTGCCCGAAATTGAAACGGCAGATGCAAGAAAAACATAACAGCAACAATAGGGCAAGCTATCTCCATTTGCTAATTAAATCAGAATACAAACTCGAAATGGGCAAAATGCAACCAAGAATCAAACATAGAGTCCAAATTCATCAAAACTAAAAGTTTCATTGAATTTAACAACTCTCAAAGCAACTCACATAAAGTTCTTGAGTCTGGAAACTAATTTAGAAATTTGAAATTAAAATGAACTAAATATCAAGAAAGAGAAACCAAAACTGCAGATTATGTATATCTCAGGAGGGGAAGAGCAATAAATTGAGATTCGAATCAAATTGCCTTCAAAACTAACTCCAAAGTGACGAATTACTTAGTTGAAATTGACCTCAAAATAATTACATGAACTCCAAAATTCTGGAAAAAAAACCTGAATCTGAGAAGCTATGGAGCGGAATTGAAAATGAGAAAAAATGAAACTAAACCCTACTATGTTTTTTTTACTCCACTTGCTGTTACTCTTATTATTGATTTCCAGCCCCACCCTCCAAAATTCGGGTCTCCATCACTTGATAGTTTAATTAAGTCTTCAATTGAAACTCCTTGTAACCAATTGATTTTTATGTAATGTTTGGTTAGATGTAATTAACCTTGTAATGCAATCAAGTTTGTAATTGTGTTTTCATTATCTTGTTTAGTTGTATAAGAATGTTGTAATAAAAGAATTATTTTGTAATTATGATTACCACAAACTAAGTAATCATGTTTACATTGCAAAGTTGATTGCATTATATTGTCATTACATTATATCCAACCAAACATTATATTAATGTTGATGATGATAGAAACGAAAGGTAACAGCTAGAGGTGATAATGGTGGAATTAATGGTGGTGACTAAAGGAGGGGAGAGATGTAAAGACCATGGCATTCTAGAGGAGTGAGGACGAAGAACGGGCAGTAGGTTCACACTTCTGATTTTCCCTGGGAATGAGAAGGAGGAGGGTGGGTAGCATTTGAGATCACGTGCTGTGCACGTGGCTCCTTTTCAGTGAAGCCAGAGAGAAAATCTGGGTTGCAAGTCAACGAGAATGGGCTGTAGAGTATCCACGAAATAGGCAGGCCCATTCTGTTAAGGGGGAAAGGAAGAGAGAGACTGAGAAGGGAAAAGTTGTGCCTCACAGAAAACAGCCCCGTTGAAATGGGAAGGAGCGAGGGAGCCGCATGCTGTGCCAGGCTTGCTTGACTGGGAAAGAAAGAAGAGGGAGGCATGGGCACATGAGGCGTGCATGGGTTTTGGGCCTTGAGGACTGGTCTTTGTAAGGGTCTTGGATGGGCTCGAGTCTGCAGTAAGGAACAGGCCTGGACTTCTTTATTGTTTTTTTTCTTTCTTTCTTTCCACTAGATCGATCCAATCAATGATCTTTTTGGTATAATTTTCCAATAAATCTATATATCTTCTCAAATTTTCAAAATTTCTACAAAACAAACTAAAATATATTTAAATTCTAACTTAATGATCTATTTTGAGCAAATATTAGATAATAAAAGGGTATAAAATATCATAATTTCAGGTTCAACAATGGCCTACTCTAGCATGACAAATAAATATTTCACATCATCATAATTATGTGAATACGAAAAAACAAACACTTGGATTAATGGAGCAAATATTCTATCCATTACAACAAACCATTCCTAACCATGTAGAACTAAATCTAAATGTGTTCTTAAAAGAAAACTAACTAGGCTTCAATGTCATGAAAATGGTCAAGCAAACCCAACATAGCAACATTATTCCAATAAATCTTAGGCGCAAGTAGAGTTTCACATAGGATTGGGTATCAGCTGCTGTGCAAGACTAGCTTGCATGTTCCAATACCTCCATCAATGACCTTGTTGTTATTCAACATTTGTCCTCATCGAAGCATGTAAGAACCCATTGGAAGCCAAGTAAAACTTCTTGTTCTAGCTCTTTGTTTTGGATTCCTGAATTGACAATCCACATAGGATTAGCTCTAGAGAGAAGAATACCAACAGCAACACAAAAGTCACTTGGAGATATTGCTAAGTACCTTCTTAGGCTTAGTGCAATAACGAGCATGGTGACCCATTTGGTCACAGTTGAGACACTTAGCTTGCATTAAATCCTTCTTTCATGCACATTTTTCTTTGTCTTATTGGTCATACTTAGGTTCCCTATTTGACTGAGCCTTGCCAATCCAGTTCCCCTGGTCCTTCCTTTTCAGCATTCCTTGAAATAGAGGTTGACATGTGCACTTCTGCACCTGTCATTTCAGTGGCCTCTCGCTGCTCTCCCTCTAACTTAAGTCATCGCCCAACATCCTCAAATGTAACAGTATACTTAATTCGATACAAGACCAATCACTAAGCAAGGAATGGATCATGACATGAATTTGTTGCTCATCGGTCAATTTATACCCCATTTCAGCTAATTCACTAATCATGTTTGACATGTGCCTCAACTGCCCCTCATGGAGACATATAGGCTCCTCTTGTAATTATCAAACGTAATAATAAAAGACCTAAGTTTGCCAATTGTGAGAGCTGGTATGATGCTTATAAAATACAAAAGTTTTACTATCAGTCCAAAAGCACGCATACGTCTAATATTTTAACATACACATATCCATGTAACTTGACAATTATCGACAGAGTTAATATACACAAACATAGATTGTAGAGTCGAAAATTCATATATAGTTCCCACTCATCGTAGGAATGAATGTTTTAGCACAATTAACTTTGTTGCTTCATTGCAAGTTCCCAGAACACTCAACACAAATTAAAATATTCCAAAAGGAATTCTTAAAAATTTCCAATTATAGAGGATATGACAACCTCAAGAATAGTTCAAGCAAATCCAACATATATCTATAAATATATGAAAATGAATTTAATCATTTTAAACATAATTTGCATATTTAATGAAATTCTCAAAAAAAAATTTTGTTTAAGAAATTTCAATGTCTTTTCACCTAACTTACTTCGGAAGGGTACATATATAACTTTTATATGCAATTTGGTGGTTACAATATATGAAACATATTTTCATAATTTGCAACATGCTTTTCATAAATTTCAATCAAAATATATACTTATTACATACTGAATGAGAAAAAAATGTCATAAAGATTTCACATAATATTTTCACTCAAAATAGTCTCAATGACATTAAAAAAATATGCTTGTATGCCTTATGAAATTTAATGAAATGAAATATGCTTAAAAGAAAAGATTCTCTAACAATCACATTATATTTCATTCTCAAAACTATGATATCAAATATCACATTAAACATATACTCACAAAAAGAGAACATTTGAGAAATTTCATTAAAAAAAATTCCAATCACATTGTATATAAATTTATATGCCCACACACTTTCTTAAAAATTTAATGCCCAGTCAACACCTGTATTCCCTTCTGGTCAACTATTGTCAAAGCCATACCCTTTTTGACCCACATTATTTTTTTTTTAATGGCATTAAAACAATAAAAAAGGAGAAGGGGTCATGTGTAAAGTGCGTGATGCCCAATGGGCCTCTTCTTCGGCCCCTTCTCATAGGTCTCACGACCCAGTTGCGCATGAATTGGGTCACAACGACCCTTCGGGCAACCCTATACCAAACCACAATCTTTTTGCTCAAATTGTTGCAATTCAGGAATTGGGATACATCCTAAACTTCTTACAGGATCAATTTGGACCATGAATTTGTCAAATACTAGGCAAAAATGAGCCAAAAATTGAGTTTAATTCCCAAAATATGTGCAGTAGCATTAGCAAAACTTTGGCAAATTTCGATCAAGAAATAAATCTATGCTTAGTGGATATGTAGGGCTTTTGGTCGGAATTCACTTGAAAACACGAAGCACAATTCAATTTTGAAAAAAATGACCAAAACGATAAAAAATAAAGTCCAAAAATATGAACCCATACTGTAAAATTTACCGAAAAAGCTCTACTAAGTTCCAGCCAAATTTCCGGTGCATGATTCGAATTGATAGAGGGCTTTCACTCATAATTTTGTGGGTAGCAAGTAGGGGTGGGCAAATGATCGGGTTGGGTCGGCCTTTTTACAAAAGGGACCTGGTCGGGTCATGGTCGACCCATTCAGCATATGGGCCGAGCTAAGCCTTTGTGCAAATAAACAGGATGAGTAGTGTCGGTTCGGTCCATGGGCGGCCTACTTCTTGCTCGTTTTAAAATGGAGCAAACTTGCATTAAAAAAAAAAAATTATGTATAATAATTATTGTTATGTATAAAGTATTGGTAATAAGCTTAACTAATTGAACCATGTAAACTAATGTATCAAATAGGTTGAAAAAATAATGGGTCATTAAACAGGCCGTTAATTGGCCAACTCAGTCCGATCCATTAATATTCTTTAATGGGCTGGCCCACTATTGACCAGGTCCATTATTAATCCGGCCCTTTATTGGCCGTATTTTAAACAGGCCAACCCGCTTGACCCAATAGGTACTCGGCCTATTACCCACCCTTAGTAACAAAACACACAAATCAATTGCAGGAAATAATGACCAAAAAGGGATCAAAATCGAGGTCAAACACACGAACCCTAACCCTAGGTTTCAACAAAAATTGTTTACAACATCCGACCCAAAAATACGCCAAATTTGCATCAAATTCTTGAGGGCTTTTCCACAAAATCACAAGCTAAACATGAATTCAACATTAATTGAGGAAATCTTCATCCAAATTTGACTCAAAATCGGGTCCTCTCAATTGACCTAAGCCCTAGAAGCATGCGACAACTTCTTTGCCAAAATTTGGGCAAAATTTCGATAAAATTAACTGATATGTTGAAGGGCCTTCGCCGAAATCCACTGGCTAAGGTAGTTTATGCATCAATATGAAAGAAAATTGAGCTAAATCAATGATTAAAAAATTAAATTTAGGGTTTCATATACAAAGAACCCTAGAACTTCATTCCTCAATTATTCACAATATACACAACAAAATCATGCATACATTACATTAAATGAACACTCTCTTCAAGCTCTATCAGAATCCAAAATTTCATGAAAATTCATTAAGGATTTGCACATGAAATAATGGCATGAAGTTTTGAGTATAAAAGTGAATAAATTCAATTATGAACCTAATCTTTGACATGAATTTCAAGAAATCTCTACAAGTGATCCAATCAATAAATAAGCCTATGGGCTCTGATACCAATGAAGGATTTAATATGTTGAATTAAGCATAAATATATTTACCTTAATCTACTGCGGAAGAAAATCAAACCTTGGCTTTGAATCACTGGTCGAGGAAGGAACTCACCATATGGAGAATCTTCACGAACCCACAACCTTGGTGCCCCAAAGTATTGTGGAAAAAACTCTCTTTGGAGACCCCGCGTTGTTTTCCTATACTTTTCTCTTAGACTGATTCCTTTTTTATATTAGATGGACTAGTCAAGAAACTAGGGTTTCTAAGGCAGTTAATATGTCAACTTATAATGTGGATTAGGCGTGCACCCCTTATGGGTGTATCCTGCCTTAAATCCAATAATTTTCATTTTAGGGGCCATAGCTACACAAAAGTTTTCCATAAACCCAAACACCATGACTTCTTCATAATCTCTCATGAACCCCCCTTTTTAGCTTGTCATGGATTACTCTTTGTCACCCCGTCAGTATGTAGCACAACAATCCACCATTTGGTGGCTACCTCAGAATAAGTTTCTCATACTAAGGCCCATCATAAACATAATTTCACCCCTTTCAAGGTCTCTTTTAGTATCAAGAGATTTTGTAAGTGGTAGGGGTCATCAAGCATACCTTCATCGCAGTGGAAAACATTACCATTATGCCATCTCCATATCCACCAAGCAGTCATAGCAAACATCAATGGCGATGCAACATGAGTTCCTGTCTTAATGTTAGTGAAATTTTGAACAACCTAGCCTTTGATTGGTTTTTTCCACAAAGCTAGCTTCTCCCCAAACACATTTTAGTTGAGACCAACCTCAATAAAGAATAGTGTTTGAGAAGATTATCTGGATCCTCCTTGACATCCCTATAAATTGTACCGCTCAAATGTATGGAAAGATGTTGAATCACCCTATTTGCATTAATAAGGAGTCGATTGCGAGGACTACCCGGAAAGAGAAACGCACCATCTGAGAAGTCAGTATCCTCCATGCTAGATCCCAAAATGAGTCTCAATAATCAATCTCCTCTTCTCAAATGACCTTTAAAGTAGGCTTAATAGAAGCTCCCATTAGAAGCCTTACCCCAATAAATTCAATCTTAAACTTCCTCACCTTGCATAAGAGAATGAGTGTCAGTGGTTCTAAGCACAATCTCCATGGTAGAAAGACCAGGAATAGATCCTACTTCTAGCCATATTTTGGGTTCTGAGAAAAGGCGCAAGATATAAAGAGGAGGAATTCTATTTGATCTTTCTTATTCATTAATCAAGGCACACATCTCACACATATAAAAGAAGCATGCAAGAAACCTAGCCCTAGCTTGAGTCCTAAGGAACTGAGTTTAAGTAGGGATTAAATACAATTGTATTATCATAATACAACTAGGATTATCACAAGATTATCATTATACAGTTATCATAATAATTATCTCATTACTCCCCATCAGGTTGGAGCATGGGGATTGAGAATGCCCAACTTGCTAAGTAGGAAATGAAATTGTTGCTTGCCCAAAGCTTTAGTGAAGAGGTATGCCAATTGATATTTAGAAGGTAGATAATTAGTAGATGAGCTCCAGAAAGTAGATGGATCCGTCATAAGATAACGATCAATTTCAATATGCTTAGTCCTTTAATGGAACACTCGATTGTAAGCACTATGATGGGTCACTAGATTATTACAAAACAACTGCATATACACGATTTAATCTAAATCAATTCACTAGTAGTGGTAGCTATTGCCTTGCATTCTACTTCAGCTGAAGACCTCGAGGCTATACTTTGTTTCTTTATTTGCTAAGGTATAGGTGATCTGTCGATGGTGACAAAATACCTAGTTAGTGATCTTCTGGTAATGGGACATGCTCCCCAATCTGAATCACAAAACCCGTAAACGTGGTGATCACAATCACTCCTCAATAATATCCCTTGTCCAAGATTGCCCTTCAGGTAGTGCAGAACATCTTTAGTAGCTTCTAGGTGTTCCTATTTTGGTTTATGCAAAAAATTAGGATAATATGTGTTTTGTATAGCATATGTTAGGATGAGTGCTTATGAGATAAATAAGCCTCCCCACAAGTCTTTGATACTGAGCTGATCTACTAAAAATTTTCCTTTTTTTAAAGCAAGCCTAGGGTTAGTCTCTATAAGAAAATCCACTAGTTTGGATCCTAGTAATCTACACTGATCAACAATTTCTAAGGCATATTTCCTTTAGCACAAAAATATTTCTTGAGAGTTTCTATCAACTTCAATTCATAGGAAGTACTTAAGTGCCCCTAGATCATTGATATGAAAGCAGTTATTGAGGTATGCCTTAAATTGTGCACAAACATCAGGTTCATTTCCTATAAGCACTAAATCATCCACATAGACCAATAAAGCCATAAAACTGTCTCCCTTTTTATATGTAAACAAAGAGTAATCTGCATAAGATTTCATGACCCTATACTCCAAAAGTTTTGAAAACAGTTTATCAAACCATTGGTGTGGCGCTTGTTTTAATCCACAAAGAGACTTTTGAAGCTTACATATCTTTTTTGGATATGAGGATCTGAACCCTGATGATAGGGTTATGTACACTTTTTCTTCTAAATCTCCATGTAGGAAGGCATTGCTCATGTCCATTTGATACAATTCCCATCCTTTTGTTGCTGCAACTGCCAAAAGACATCGCACACTTGCCATTTTTGCTATTGGTGCAAATGTTTCATTGTAGTCGAATCCTTCAACGTGCTCATCTCCTCAAATCACTAGTCTTGCCTTGTATTTCTCCATACTGCCGTTGGCATGATATTCCACTCTGTACACCTGTTTGCAATTCTTTTCGGAAGGCAAATCCTCAATGATCCGTGAATTATTTTGCACGAGCACTTCAATTTGTTTCTCCATTGCTTCCCTCCATTTTTAGTCCTTAACTGCCTCGTCAAAAATATAAGTTCCACAACCTTAGAAATAGTAGCAAGATAACTTCTATGTGCATTAGAAAATCTATCACAGGTAACATAATTAGCTATGTGATACAGTTTACCTGAGGATACTTTATCTTTTGCACTTGCTTGAATAGAAGGGCCTTTTTGCTGAGTTGTGTAACAGATATAATCTTACAAATGACCAGAAATTTTTCTGTCATGTTTTTCTCTTCGATTTTCTTCTAATGGGTTGTTCCCTTATCTGTGGGCTCAGTTTGCTGTTGGCCCATGGAATTGTTTTGGGGGGCTTTGCTCTCTGCTAGATGTTGGACTTGCAGGCTGCCCAAGTATGGTTTCCTACATTCTATATTGGGCTAGCATGTCTTGCCTTTTACTGCCTTCCAATGGATGTTAGCGCCTAAGCCATCTTGCCCAAACCCGTCTTACCCCGATTTGTGAGCAATGTCTAGCTATTCACTTTGCCCAGGCCCATCTTGCTCAGACCTACACCCAACTTGGCCGTCTAGTTGCTTATTTTGCCATGGCCTTTGTGGATCATCAATTGCACTAGTAGCTTGACAGTGATCCTTATCTTCTACATACCTCATCACTTGATCAGTATTTTCAAATATTTTGTCATCCTCATTTTAGTTAACACATGGAAACATCTCTTCGTGGAATATCATATCCCAACTTACTAGTATATCTCCATGTTCAACATTGTACACCTTCCACCCCTTTTTCCCAAAGGGATATCTAATAAAAGTACATTTCTTGCTCCTAGGTCCAAACTCATCCTCTTGTCTTAGATTGTTGGGTACATAGAACTAACACAGAAATGTTTTAATAAGTTCACAAGTTAGTTTTTCTTTGAACAATATTTCATTAGAGGTTAGACCTATAACACAACTAAGTTAGTTTGGCATGGAGTTTGGGGTCAATAACATTCACGATCCAAGATGTGATAATTGAATTTACCATCTCCCATGTAATGAGCTCGATTGGATCCTTTCCTTCTTTTACTGTGGGTTTGGTTACCTTTCCATCTATGAAACCGAGCATGTTTTTAGCTTTCAATGCCATTCTTATGGCTTGCTCCTATAAATCATAATTATTGTCATCGAATCTGATAGCTGCTATAATAGATATAGATGAGTCTGATGGGTGGAGAAGGTTCGGGGATCGATTGTCTATGGTGAACCCTATTAATTTTTGATCTGTAGTCATAGTTCTCCTCTTGGAATGATTTTGTAATTTGTGTATGTGCCTTGCTCTAATACCATGAGAAATGGCATAAGATACAAAGAGGAGCAATACTATTTGATCTTTTTTATTCATCAATCAAGGCACACGACTCATGCATATACACGAAGCATACGAGAAACCTAGACCTAGCTTGAGTCCTAGGCAACCAAGTTTAACTAGGGATCAAATACAAATGTACTATCATGATATGACCAGGATCATCACAAGATTATCATTATACAATCATCACAATAATTATCTCATTACGTTTTATAGTCCTTCTATTGTGAGATCTTACAAGGCTAATGGAATCTCTTTGATGACGAGCTATACAAGTGGCACTTTAGTAGCCCAAGTCCTAGAATAAAGTTCACTCGCCATTACCCACATTAAAGCAAGCACCCTTCCTAATGAATTTGGCATTGTCAAAAATCCCTTACCCTACGTTTGAAGAACTATGCTTCGTCCAAAATATGTCTAAATCATAGCGGTCATCACGATATTTACTCTTTAGTACTCTAGGCCATAGTGCATTAGGCTTGGCTAATAATTTCCAACCCAATTTAGTTAAAAAAACACTGCATTTGCTTATCGCATAGCTGAATACCAAGCCCACCATTTTGTTTGGGCTACTAGATTATATCCCAACCCACAAAATGAATTCATTGGTATTTCTCATTATGACTCCAACAAAAATGCCTCGACCTCTGATTAATATTATCACAAATAGTACGAGGTATCGTAGTTGAGTGTATAGAATAATCTACCATAGAAGTGAGCATAGATTGAATTAAAGTAGCACACCCTACGAGGAATAAAAATTTGGCTTTCAAGCTCACAAGCTCCAATCAAACATATCCAAAATATGTTGATAAGTTACTCTTGTGACATGACCATTAATCGTCAATATTCCCAAATTGTTAAAGTGTAAACCTATTCTTTGGCCTTCAACCATCAACTTAAGGCTTTGATTGAGTTGGTTCTTAAACATGATATCAGAGCTTTTCTAATTGAGAGGTGCCGATTTCGAATCTCAACGCCCTCCATATTAATTTATTGCGTAAGATAGGGGGAGCCTTTGCGGCAGCCACGCTTCAAGCCCAAAGGGCATTCACGTGAGGGAGCATGTTAGGTTATAAACCTATTTTTAGGCCTTCAACCATCAGTTTAAACTTTTGATTGAGTTAGTTCTTGTATACCAATAAAGCCCAAGATCATCGGTAGATTCTATCCCAAGGTCTGTACTGACTAATTCAGCAACATCAAAAGCTGTACTCAGGGAGAAATATACTTGTGATATAACATGAGAGACCCAATGCTCTGATACCTTGCAAAATCGATTTAAACATTTTTAACTGCCAGAGGTTGATCAATTAAAGTTTCAGTAAAAAAAACCATGTCATCGCAAAGAGACTAGTCAAACTAGGGCCTTAATGATTACATATGAAGGGAAGCCATTCATTTGTTATGACTAATTCTTGTGCTATATGATTAAGCCTCTCCATACACACAACAAAGAGATAGGGTGACAAATGATCACCTTGTCTAATACCTCTAGTTGGGGAGAACTTTAGTTATAAGAGAGTCTTTCCACATAATTTGGAGGAAGGCAAAGGAAATAAGAAGGATTATAACTTTGACAAGCAACATAGATAGGCCAATTTCTAAAAGAGGACTTCTAATGAAAGACCAATGGAGACGGTCATAGGCTTTTTGGAGATCAATTATCAAAGATTTGTCTTATAAGGACAAAAGGTCTTGGGCAGATGAGATTAAATTAGGCATACAAGGCTTCAGTCTTTGAAATTATCCTAGTGACTATTTTATGGCAACATTGCATAGCCTAATTGGATGAAATTGAGACGCCAAGCTTAGGTGATGAACCTTTAGTACAAGAAAAATATGAGAGTCATTAGGAGAAATTGGCATAGATTTACCCATAGGGACTTCCAAGAAAGTATTACATATTCGATCCCACCTTGACCTATTGCTTTTGGAAGAAAATTACATGAAACCCAACCTTCCCTGGTGATTCATGGTCCCACCATTGAGAGAGCAATGTTTACATCAAAAAGTGCAAAGGCTAACCTCTCGTTAAAGAGTCTAGATGAATTCCCCGCTCCTCTTTGGAAAAAAGCTAAATATATATAATAGCCTCTAACAAGATGTTGTAGATATGCTAAATCAGTAACTAACTTTCAGATAATGTCTTCCAGAAATTCTTTGATTTGTTTATCAAATTCCTGGATATCCTGGTATGTATAAACCATTTGTTTAACTTGAACCATAGTATTGGGATTTAACAAAGTAATTTTTACAAATGTCTCATCTTTATCCCAAAATTTTAGTGGATTATCATAGTAGAGTTCTTTGCATTAATTGCTCTTGTTGTTTAGTAATTTACTCTTTAATAGATAGTTCAAGTAGTGAGATTGTTAGATCTATTTCACGTTGCGCAGGCATCATCTTCTCACCACGTTAGCTATGTGTAAACTTATTTTTTGATGAGTGTAAGCCTTACTTAATTTATCAATGGGAACTGAGTGGCCATTTATTATGAATATTATTTGGTTTGTGGTCTGTATGCATGGAGAATATAGTCTCTGAAAGTTATTTCCCATAATCATATCATAAGAAAGTTGATCAGTAGTCCGTAGAACTGGTATAATGTATTAGACTCCTCCTATTTCTGTGGTTAACCCTTCTATGGCCTATTTTGGCTCATTATGCTATTATCAGCCCTCCTTGTAAAGGATCTTTAGCTTTCTTCTATATGAGTTGTGGAAATAAAGACATTTTTTCAAAACAGACAGAACAACCACTATCTATATAGACACACAATTAATATTTATTATAATCTACTAAACATAAATTTATAGGGATATAGATGGTATTAGGATTTGTATCGGTAACTTCATAGCATATCTCCATAGTTATAGTTTTGACTAATTCATCTTCGTAGATTGGTTCACTAGCAGTTCTTATTTTATACCCAATAATTTTTCTATATGGACTCATACTTCGGCCTACACTATGTCTAGTGAGTTTAAAACTCATTCTACTCATTTTACTGGTCATGCTAATTGTATCATCTTCTTTAACCTCTTCTTTAGTTGATGAGGACCCTTCCCTCCACTTTGATCTTGCACTCATGGTTCTTAGTAATTGGGGTTTAATAGTACTTTTACCATTTTCATCAATTTTAATCACATTTTTCTTATTCATTTTTGGAGGGTTGGCAAAATTAGATATCCATGACCTATTAATTTCTATCTCTTGAGAATTAGATTTAATCCTCTAGATCTTTTACATAGGGGTAGGACTTTTAAATTTTTCTACTTCTATCATTGTTATCTTAGCCTTTGAATCTATAGTATTATCTAATTTGTAGATAATTTTTTAAAATATTATCAGTGGATATCCTCTTTTTTTCATGTCCCCCCCAACGGTTTTCATCTTATAAGATAAGAAGTTTTTAATAAATTCATCTTTTAGACTTACATAATATCCAGGTCAACAGTTATCCTACTAATCCATTACATAAATTAGGCTTAACCCTAGTGATTATTTGATTAATAAATTTGGTATGCTTGCTATTGCAGAGCAGAGCATAAAGGTCAATATGTTTGCCATAATATTGTAATGGAGTATAATTTGCACTGGACACTTCCAACAAGGATATGCCTGTACTTTCTATCTTAGTTATGCCTAAGGATGTTTTCCCAATTGATGAGATTAACCTCTCGTACGGTATATTCATAGTCTTTTATTTCTAAATCTCCTTATATCATTTCGCATGCATACTTACCCTTCAATTCAAAGATGGATTTTTATAGATAATGTCTTTCTGAATTATAGGAAGTACCTAATCTCCTTTAAGTTCTTCATTCTCATTGTCAACAACAAACTCTTCTTCTCGAAGATCACTAAGACTAATCGAGCTACTTACCATCATATAACTAATTTCTTCATAATCACTTTCCTCATATTCATCTTCTAGTACAATCTCAATGATTGCCTTACTACATTTCAGGGCTAGATCTAGTGCTTTGTCCTCACTTAGCTTGAAATAATCTAGATTATCCAGAGTTTCAATAAGCTTATTATTTTTCCAATTTTTTACATTCGTTAGCATAATGTCCTACTTCTTCGCATGTCCAACACTTATAGTTGTCTTTCCTTGTAGGACAATAAGCGGCTTTCTTAAAAAAAACTTCGTTTTTAAAGCTTGGTTTGTTATAATATTTTCTTTTATATTTCTCTCTATTACTAGCTCCATCGATGTTTAAGGTCATGTTCGGCTAATCGAGGTAAAGCTGAGTTCTTCAAATGTTTTCACTTTCCTTGGGACAAACCTAAAGGAAAAATTAGTTGTATATCCTGCTGAAACATACCAAGGTCTCATAAAATGGGTATTTATTCTAGAACATTCATCAGATTCCTCAGGTTTAGGAAATACATTGTTAAGTAGATTGGCCTCGATTTCTCCTAAATCGAACTCTTCTCAACTCTCATTGATCTCATTGTCAACTACTCTTTTACAATATTTTTTTATCTAGTTTCCTCCTAATTTCTTCTAAGGTACAATATTAAGATCTTCTAATTTAATTAAATTCATCTACTAATATATTTATTCTTCTAATTAGACATTATTAGTCTCTTCATTATCATCTGATAACACTTCTTGTTCATCAAATAGACTGTAGTTCTTTTTCAAACAGATTCTGTAGTTCTTCAAGATTATATTACTTATACTCTATCTTCTTTTTCTTTCTCTGCCTTTCCATATGATTTTTCAGTTGATTTTTCTCCCACTCCTTTTTGGATTTTATATCATACAAAGAAAATGGATTTTTGTTTTTTGGGTCTTGGAAAGGATATTTATGTTGAAATTGAGCACTAATACTTAGATAAGATTTTCCACTATGTTTAACTTCATTGATTAATGAAAGATGGATTACTGACAATTATTTCTTTAAATCTTTAACTTCACTATTAATTTTTACTAATTCGACTTTTAATTCTAAAACTACATAAGTGATATAGTTTAATTGAGGTGCTACTGAAGTAATTCCTTCTTGTGAGTGAACAACATGTGAATAATTAGGAGCATGGCAAGTAGATGATGATTCAAGCATTAAATATAGTTAATTAGCTTAATTATCTTAATTATTTTAGATCACGTGGCTCTGATATCAGATTAAATAGGGCTTCAAGTATTACCAATGAGCAGAACATCATATGCATAAATTTAAACTTTTTAAAAGTTTTTAAGGATTGGGGTTTGATTTGCAAATATTACCAATGAGCAGAATATCATAATTAATGTTTAGAAAAACTGGTCTTCCAAAAGAATACACCAAAGTTTGATGTTCCCAAGTGTAAATTACCCTCACATATCACAAAGAGGTGGCCTCTTAGGTGTCATTCGATTGTAGTAAAGTAGGTTTGATTGTGGTGTATTTCTGGATTTTTTTCCCCCCATATGTTTTGTTTGTATGTAAGTAGTACATGCATCTAGGAAGAGATATTGTTTGCCTACATCTGTTTGTTAAGGTGTAGTATTTTCCTCTATTATGTTATACTTATAGTTTACATAGTTATTGTTACATACTTTAGTGGTATTTCTTAGTTCAACCCCTGCTACTTTTTTTATAAAATCCTTTTTCTATGAAATGGTTTCACAAAATTCTTTTTGTGGATTTCTTAGAATTAGTCTCTCTATGGGCAGGAATGCCTATAGAGGTAAGATTGCCTGCAGCTTGATCTCCCCAGGTCCCGCAAAAGTAGGACCTACACTAGGAGGTGGTGTTACTGTATGGGTCTATTAAGCGTAGGAAGGTATGTTCGGTGGTTAAGGACTTTGATCAACTTGCTCGACTCGATTATACCGAGAATTTCAGTCCTATTGTGAAGCCTACCACCTTTCATCTTATCCTCTCCCTTACCATCATGGTTAGGTTATTAGATAACTCGATGTAAAAATGTCTTCCTTCATGGTGATTTATATGAAGAAGTCTACATGACTCGTGGGCTTCACTAACCAAGATTATTCACACTATGTGTGTAAGCTGAACGTGTCTCTTTATGGGTTGAGACATGCTCTTCGAGCCTGATTCCACAAGTTCAAAAGTTTTCTTCTTTTTTTGGGCTTTACTTGTAGTCGCCTGACTTCTCCATGTTCATGTATATCCTTATATTACTTCTATATGTTGATCACATCATCTTCACTGGCAGTTTTCCCTCTTTGTTGTCCCACTTCATATACTCATTTCCACTCAATTACCCATGGAGGACCTTGGTGATCTTCACTATTTTCTAGGTGTATCATTTGTGTAGACTCTTCATATGTTCTTCCTCTCTCAATCTAAATACTTTCACGACCTTCTCACAAACTTTACTAATGGGGATTTGCTATCTGATCCTGTTGAGGATCGAAATATGGTGATGGCTTTGTAATACTTGAGTATGACTAGACCAGATATATCTTATGTTGTGAATCTTGTTTTATAGTTTACGCATGCTCTTTGTACTACTCATCTTTATGTGGTGCAATGTATTTTTAGACATTTGGCGGGAACAACTGATCATGGCCTTACACTCAAATAAGCAAAATGCCCCTCTGTTTGTTTTTGCTTACTCATATGCTGCTTGGGTGGGTTGTCTAGACAGATCTTGCTCCGCAACTGGTATGCTATTTTTATGGGTCCTAATTTGATCTTCTGGCACCCTAAGAAGCTCCCCCAAATTTGCTACTTAAGTTGAATACAGGGCAATTACTTGCACTATTACTAAGTCACTATGAATATAATATGTTGTTGTTGAGTTTGGTATTCTTCTATGAGATTCTATCAAGGTTCACTATGAGAATATCTCCTACAACATACACCATTGCTAATCCTGCTCTTCAGGATCAAAATAAGCGCATCAAGGTGGACTATCACTTTATTTGTAAATGCGTCTCTTATAGGAATCTTGTTGTCATATATGTTCCTGCTCCGCTCTAGCTTACCAATATCTTCACTAAGGCTCTCCCTATACAGCTATAACATCCCCAATTCTTAATTACGTAATTAACCTCTAAAAACTATTTAGGCACATAATTTTGTAACGGGAGATTTAAGAGTGGGAACATTACCACAACATTCACTAATAGAAAATTCAAAAGGATATTAAAAACTATAAAATATTTTCAACATTTAACCATCAACATGCATGCTCCTTTTTCTTAAATCTTATCTTACAGAATAAGAAAATTTATCTTATTCTAGGAGGAGCAAACTAGATAAAAGTCACATAAAAGGGCCCAGCATTTTAATTCTAATAATTTTTTTTGATATGGAAAGAGACATTCCGAAGATTAGACTAATAGGAAGTAACCAAGATCCGTAGACATTTACTTCCAATAGCCGACATAGGGTTGAGCCAACAGCCATCCATCGCTTTTGTTGGCTAGCTACATTATATCACCAATTGTTCCGAAAATGTAAAGCATGAAAAAATAGAGAAATGAGTTAAGTCTCATACACTATTACTTTAAGATAGGCTTATGCCATTGTATATAGAATCTATGAATTACACAACTATTAAAATTCATTAAAGATGGCATCATGTGCTGAGCTAGACACTGTAATAGATCTCCATATATATATATATATATATGTATATATATATATATATATGTATATATATATATATATATATATATATATATATGTATATATATATATATATTGTATATATATATATATATATATATATATATTATATATGTATGTATATATATACATATATATATATATATATATATATATATATATATATATATATAATATCATATATACAATATATATATATATATATATATATATATATATATTATATATATACATGTATATACGTATATATATATATATATATATTTATATGTATGTATATATGTGTGATGTGTGTGTGTGTGTGTGTGTGTGTGTGCGTGTGTGTATACATATACATACATACATACATACATATATATATATATATATATGTATATATATATATATATCACACACACGCGCGTGCGCGCGCACACACACACACATATATACATACATACATATATATATATATATTATATATATATAATATATATATATATATATATATATAAAATGTATGCACTGAATTATAAACCATAAACTAAAACATGTAAATTATAACAAGGAATATTGTAAACTTACGATAAGGCAATGTGACCTTTGCACTTTAGATATTCTATCATAAGGTAGAATTATGTGAACTGTGATTCCTCGTCGATTCGCAGCCTCTGTGACATATGGTTTTTGCCTTCTCGACTTGGCAGGGTACGTAACATATGACCTTTGGTTCCTTTGCTTTTTGGAAAAGTAATGTCACCGATGAACTTCGATTTCTTTGCCTGCTAGCAGAGCTATGGACTTTGATTCATCCGCTTATTAACAGAGTTCTATAACATATGGATTTTGATTTGTCTGCCTACTAAAAGAGCTGTGAACTTTGTTTCCTCCGCTTGTTGGGAGAGCTTCGCAACATATGAACCTTGATTTCTCTACCTACTAGCAAAGCTATAAACTTTGATTCCTCTGCTTGCTAATAGAGCTATGTAACACATTAACTTTAATTGTTCTGCTTGTTAGTAGAGCTATGTAACTTATAAACTGTAATTTTTCTGCTTCTTAGCAGACCTATGTAATGTGTGAACTTTGAACTATGACTATTGTGGTATCTGGGTCAGAAATGATAATTGATATGATGTAACTAATTAATTATAGATAGTCTATGGTTATGTATACAATGAAGCTATTATCTATGGTACTTTGATTTTAGTTAAACAATTATTTTTAATAGAGTATACAAGTAATAGCATAGTTGTGCAAGTTAAGATACTTCCTCCTACCCTTTGATTTGTGATCTCTTTTTCATGTATAACTTCGAGTTAAATTATATGTTTATAAAATTTGCTATTATAAGCCTTTATGCTGTGGTAGCTCATATACTTTTTCAATTTATAGAACTAGAAAACTGCATTTTTACATTTTCGTCATAACATCATTCTTTCCTATGCATGTTAAGGAAATTCCTGATTTACACTTTATGACTTAGTGCCTAGCCACTTCATCCCTTTAGGAAACAACTTTCTCTTTGGACAATTAACCAACTTGCCTTTATTGCTTAGCTTCCACTTTTCTCTTTACCTATAGTTACTCACCCTAGTCCAAATGTACAGCCATCATCTTTATAATCATGTAAATGCTCTCTATTCATTCCCAATTACCCTAATTAACCTAATACTCTAATAACTTCAAATTGTTACCCAACATAGCTTATTCAAACACATCTTAAAAAGGGGATACACTCATATACATTTACAACCTATTCAAGTAAACATAACTACATAGTCTAACTCAAATATTCCTTCCTAATACAGAATTAACCACACTATTCACTTGCCATAATTCAACCCAACAATTAACATAATTCGATTTTAGTTACTCCTAAGACACTACCAACTTGCACAAATTCATACAATTAACCCAATTCACCCTATGAGTTTGCAATTGTTTCAATTCTGTTAACATGCTTAATTAAATCAAATTCATCTAGTGTACCCAAACTAATAATCAACATAATTCAAACATAACTAAAGAGCTTAACACTTGTTGATTGTAAAGTAGTTTTGATGATAACAAATCCAAGTGTAAAAATTTGTCCAAGTAATGTTGCTCCGAACACGATCTCCAAACAGGCCTAATTGGTGTTTGTGATCTTTATTGTATTAACTGGTTTGCTATATGTGAGAACAAGTCTTCTAGACAGGCTTTACTTGGTGATTCCATATTAAGTCAAGAACACCATCTCGACAGTTGATTGTAAAGCGTGTTCCTGAACTCTAGCAATGCAAAGAACAACCCCAGCAAACAAGGTGGCCTTGGTGTTCACAGCAGCTCTACAAATCTCGGACAAGATGACTGGTTCAAAACAAGAAGTCTTGGGTATATAGGTTTTATTTAATTAGACTCTTGTTAATATGCCAATATTGAAAACATCATTTTAAACACCTCTTGAATCGGTATTTGCGCTAAAATACTTCAGAACACCAGTTGCGAACAACCCTGCAAACATGGTGCCTAGGGTGTTTCTGAACTGCAGTGGCCATACCCGATTATTTTTGAAAATTCATTTTGGTTGGCCAAGATCTCCAGAATACTTTCTTTGAATTTCAAAATTGCTATTTTTCTGGAGAGGATAGTTCTTGAAAATATTATGGAGATTTGCGAAAATAGGTTTGGGAGATTTGCCAAATCAAAGGATTCCTATGACTATATTTTCGGATTTGGTAAAAGCTGAAAATCTCTTTAAACCTCTTCACAGCTATGGGAAGATAAAGGTTATCTTTTAAGATAACAAAATCCCTTATATTTTGGGATAAATTCATCATTAGCCGTTGGAGAATATATTTTGTTTGCAAATCATATTCCGTACTTAGCTGATTCTTTGGTTTTTGACCGTTGGACCTTGTGTTTAAAAACCGCAGCTTTTCTCTCCCATAGAGAAGCTAAGAAGCAGATAGAAAAACTCAGACTGAAAAAGAGAAGCAACACAGCTTTCTGAAAAATCTGGAAAAAATCAGGAAACTCGGTTTTCACATTAAAATTCTTGAGCTTCATTCTGAAAAGCAAAACCGTGACAAGCTATGTTTGATTTGAGTTTTCAAACCATTGGCATAATAGGATCTTCATTGTACCTTACATCTGCTTAGTGAGAAGCACCCCCTGTAAGGTGTTTGTAACCCTGATCTTGGATTAGAAAAGTAAGTGAGTGTGTCCTAGTCATGTAGACTTAGACGTGTCTAATCTTGCGAAGGTTGGACGTGGTGTAACCTGTCTTTGGGTAGAAGGTTACGTGGTTGCAAGTTGTAACAAGGTGTGTTACATTTGTAACGTGTGAAGCCCGTTAGTGAAAGTGGTTAAATCCTACACGAGGTAGGTCGTGGTTTTTCACACCTCAGTTGGGCTAGAGGTGTTTTCCACGTAAAAATTGTGTGTGCTTTATTTTCCGCATTTATCTTGGTGATTTTCGCATCTGCAATATTTGAGAACACCCCGTGCAAACAAGCTATCAGGGTGTTTGTCATTTGAGAACAACCTCTGTGAGGGTGTTTGTTATTTACAACGCGAAAATCAGACACCACAATTCACCCCCCTCTTGTGGTTGCATACTCACGAACTCAACAACACTCATTTACCTTTGTAATTCCATGTGAATAAATACAGTTGCTAATTTCTTTATATCATACCTCATCAACCATAAAACTTACTTTGCACAGTCAATTCCCTAAATTTCATTGATAACTCTAAGCCACTTATTTCAATTATACAATGTTCAACATTCTTACAATTCAATAGTTTATAATTTATTCCATTTAATCATGGAAATTTATGAGCTATCTCTCTTTGAACAAGTCTAGAATGGATTCCCTCAATGGAGTTTGGGGCTAGAGTTGGGTGGAAATATGATGGATCGGTGTTAGTGGAGGCAATGGGGGGTAATGATCGGCCAGATTCTAGTGGCCAAGTGGTGGAGGCAACGCCCAAAAAAATGGGCTGGCTGCCTTGTTTTTGGGTGCCACACAGGACAAGCTGGTGACAGGAAGGCTAGTGGTTGAAGTGGACAGCATAGTGGTTATAAATTGGAGTGGTGCTAGGGATCTGATGATGGTGGTGAGGCTGGTGGTGTCCTGGCTTGAAGGAGTGCAGTAGGAGGCATGAAGCAGGGGAAGAAAAGTGACGAGAGTTATTCTGAGAGGGGATTACTATTATTAACTAGGTTCCTTAATTATAAGCTGCCTCTAAGATCAGAAGTTGAATCCTCCTTATCCTTTTTCCTTTCCCCTCATTTCTTTAAATGTTTGAAAAAAAATGTCATTCAACTTTTCAAAAAAATTAGAAGTGACACTGGAATTATTATTGTACAGCAAATGCAACTAATTTAAGAAACGAATTTTAACATGCTAGTGTGTTGCATTTTTACCGACTGCAGGAGGTTTTATTTTAGTTTTGAATTTATTTTGTGGCTGTTAATTGAAAAATAAAAATAGAAAAATAGACAAATTGAGAAGGGGTTGACTAACCCCATCCTAAATATATTTCCCTCTACCTTCGTCCTTCCCCAAATTGCATAAACTAGGGTTTGCTATGGAAACCCTAAAGAGATCAGTTGAGCATGAATCTCCCAAAAGCAAGCAAATTGAGTTGACAATCCCAAATCATGCACAAATTCAACCCTTAAGAATGTGGAATATGTCAATTTTCTGCAGTCGAAGCCCAATGAATGCTTGCATATCTTCTCTGTGCTCTTCAGATTTTTTTGGAGATATTGTTTATATGGCAAGAGATGTGACATTTTGATAAGCATGACTACTAAGAACCCCATTAGTTGATTTTCCAGGTGCGAAATGTTTGGAATTGCAGGAGGTTGTGATCACTTTGAATGGATTGATTATGCTTTATGTGACAGAGTGAGGTCTGTGGTGGTTGGTTTGATGATGAAGAATCAGACCCTTGGTAATGAAATTGATAAGCTATAAAAGCTTAGGGAATGAAGGAAAGCTGAAAAAGAAACTGTTTGGGTGTTGAAAGAGAAGAATATAAGCTTGAAGCTTCAGATGAATGGCTATCAGATGAGAGAGAGACTAATAATGTACAGGTAATTGTATTTATAGTTGTTGCTTCTGTATTGAAGGGGGCTACGGGAGAAGTTGTTTAAACTAAAACTAGGTTTGGTTATGGTAGTTGTAGTTGCAGTTGCAAGCTGTATGTGAAAATATGGAATTAGTGTGATCTCATGTTATTGATATGTGTTATGTTTTTCATATGATGCATATGTGCATAGTTTGCTTGACAATAAAGAAATAGCTATTATTGATATAGTTTATGCAAAGTTAACATGAAAGTAGCAAACTCCACAAGAAGCAGATAACCCAGCTGAAAATGATCATTACAATTGAAAGGGAATACATAATGGCTACGTCAGTTTGTTCATATTTTGTTAGGTAGCAAAACAACAGATTGCACTGTTTTTTGACCCTAACCCATATGTTAACTCACACAAAGTGCATATCCAACATGTAAACAAGACATATTGCCCCATTTCTATATCAATGTTAATCTATGTGCACTAACATCACTGATAGAAGTTGTTGTGTAAAACCTAGACAAAACAAAAAGGGGACATCAACATTCCCAAACCACCAAGCCCAATCACTTATCTAAGACTACATAGATCTTTTTTAGGAACAACACTATCCTCATTCTCGCTGACCTTGTCAGTGTTGCCTCTATGCTGAACTAGTAGGATTACGACATTTTGTGCAGTAGGTGCTGATGATGATGTAGTATAGTCTGGGATGGCTTTATCTGATTTGGAAGTGTTTGATGTACTTTGAATTTAAACCTTTTAGATTCAGTCAGTGTTGATGGCGATGGCTGTTTGGAAGGCTGTTTCTCCTTCATAACAGGTGGAACAGGTGGATTTGTGTCTGAGTGGTGAAGGTGGCTATCTCAACTTTACTTGGTAATTTCTCAACAATAGGTGATGGTTGGCTTTGTGATAGGGAAAGTTGGCTTAAAGGTGAAACAATGACCTTAACCTACATGTCATTAAAAAAAATATGAGAAGGGATTCTAGTCCAAGCAATAAAACACGTAAATTATATGATTAACTTAGGCTAGAGCATACTTGATCAGTTGGCTGAATAGAGTGTGTTCCTCCTGACTCCCCTCTATTTAGGCTTTCTTATGTACAAAATAAGGGCACAAATCACAAAGAGTGTCACAAACAAGTAGTTGATCATAAAAGTAGCATAGAGTGCAAGATTTCTTCTTATTTACCTTGAGCTTAGATGGCCTACGGATGCATGTTGTTTTGTTATGCCCTTCCCTATCACAATTTGAATAGTATATCTTGACACCATCCTTTCTAACCTTCCTATATGTGGAGCCTTTCATGTTATCTCTTGCTTTAGGCCTCCTTTTGAACTTGCATATGGTTTTTTTCTCAGACTTGAAGTATGGAGCTGTGATCACTTCACCAGGGCCAGTTTCCCATATATCATTCCTATTGATAGGCCTCAAAGTATAGGAGTAGGTTATTTTAAGGTACTCAGTGGAGTAGCACTCATGGACAAAATTCATAGGGTTTAACCTTTCCTCCCTCATAACAACAATAGTACGAGAACAAGGGAGACCACTTAACTCCCATGACTTGCATGAGCAAGTCCTCTTAGACAATTCTTTTGAAGCAATTCTGCACATTATTTTTTTGAAGCAATTCTGCTTATAGCTGTTTGAATATTTCCTTGAGCATTGAAACAATACACCTGTATCTAGTATTCATAATAAAGGCATTAAAAATCTCAGCCATAGTATTATCCATTGAGTTAAATTTTGCATGTGGATTGAAGAACGTCCTATAAAAATGCTACACCCTTTTTTATTCAAGAACTGCCAAGCAATTATATCTAAGTCTTGCATTTCCTTAATATGTTTTTTCAAATGTACTTCATTGGTGGATTTCTAATTTTTTAGAATATATCCCTATATTGCAATCCCTTCTATTAATTTCTTAAGTTAGCATACACATGCCTGGCAAACAATCTGTGCTCAGCAGTAGGTAATAACTTCATAATGTAGTTAACTAACTTGTAGAAATACATATGTGAATGTTTAATTTCCAACCAATCATGAACAACTAATTAACCCAAAAATTAAAGATAATTGAAAATTTAAGCAGGACATAATTCTTACCTTTTGTCAGTCAGAGACAATACTCCAACCACATCCATCACCCATCTCCAAGTCTTCTTACAAATGTTCTAGGAACCATCCTCAAGTCTTTTTTTACTCAATATGTGCAATACTCTAAGCCACATGGTACATATAATCATTGGCATCTCTTCCTATTGTGCAAAATAGCTGACCATCTGATGGACCCTTCAAGAAGCATGGATCTAATGACAGCACCCTTCTATAACCCTCAAAGAAGCCTTTCTTTAATTATGCAGGGCATATATATATACAGCCCTTATGGATCTTTTTATGGCTTCACCTTCATTGTTGATCCTGGATTCTGCTTGTATACCTCCCATACATAATCCTGGATCTGCTCAAATTGTCCCCTGCAATCACCAATGATAGACTCCAAGCTTTACTCCTAGCCCCTCTACATATAGAAAGTATGGCATTTTAGTTATACTTCTCCTTCACAATACTTTTAAGGTCCACTACTCTTAAACATGGCTGCAAGCTGAATGTCTCCTTATAAGTGTCAGTTAACCAATCACATGACATATGTCTCTTCCTAGGCTCAAAGCTAAAAAGGGTACATGCGTGAGGTGTATCCATTTTCCTTACTTGAAAAGATGTCTCATTAGTCATCTTTGATACCCGCTGCCTCCATTTACATCCCTTACTTAAGCAAAATACTTGTGATCTACCCTTTTCACTCTTTTTGAACTTCAAATGGTACTCTCCAATTATTTTATAGTTCTTATTTGCGTCTTTCCATTGCCTTTTGTCCCTAAATGTCATCCTAGCTTTCGTATCACTAGAGGGTGTGTTGTGGTACCTTGGGGAATTTATACCCCTTTTCCTTTACCTACTCTTCTTCTTCCCATCATTAGCATCTTCACTCTCACAGTTAGGGCTATTTGACTTGTCTAAATCTTGATATGTCTCCTCATCTCCTACATCTTGAACTATATCGTATTTCTTAGAACATCATTCTAACCCTCAACTACCTCTTTGAGCTTCCTTTATTCCTCATTACCTTTTTATAATCATCACCGTCAACATCAGAATGGAAAACATCAACCCCCTTTGACTATAGCCTATCAGTAGATTCATCATCATCATCTGCAAGTAATCATCTTCTTTAACCCCATTATCCTCCTTATTCCCTCCCCCTCCTTCAGCCTGGTCATTATTTATATGTTCAACATATAGACTAACATACTCAAGCTATCCTAACAACCCTAGTAGCTGTCTCACCTCTACATCACTCTCAGTTGCCACCAAGCTATCCTCAAATGGAAAGTCTGCCTTACAAAAGTGAACAATCTTTATCCTATCCTCTGCATACCCTGATTTTGACACAATTTCCTTTATATCACCCACACTTAAATATTCAAGATCAACCTCTACCTCACTACACTCATACTCAATACACATTATATTAGGCAGTCTTTGAAATTCCCTACTATAAAATACTTGCAATTTATCATTGCTAGATGATGCCATTCTGCATATTAAACACTACAAATATTAAAGAAAAAACTAAACAAAATCACCAACTTGCATCATATTTTTAAGCTAACAGAGCAGTAGGTTTTCTAAAAGTGGAAATTTCAATTTTCCACATAATTCACTCATTCATTCAGAGTGATTCACATAAATTTAGTAACAATATGCTTCACAACACCCAAATTGACACAATCAACACATAGATTCCTCAATGGGAAAACATTCTAAATTTTAAAAATATATTCACAAAACCCTAATATTTACCTCTAATTTTGCTGATCTACTGCTTCAGTTTAGTTCTTCTACACGATTGACTACACTTCCCTTCTTCTACTTTTAACGCATCTTTGAGAGAGAACAACAGTTTGATAGAACAATGAGAAGCAAAACCAACCGCTTAGTTTGAAGGGACTAGAAATAGATAAAAGTCATTTCTTTAAATTCCCCTTTCTAAAAATTCCTTCAAGCAAATGATTATCGGTTAATATTACTTTAAATTGCTTGACCTATTACAGTCGGTTTCAATGGTAGTCACTAATTCTTTTGACTGCATTTGATGCATAGTAATAGTTCTAGTGGCACTTTTGATTTTTTTCCTCTAAAAAGTCGAGTGGAGGTTTTTTTCCAAGCACTACCCTTTCTTTTTCATTTTCTTTCTGTTGTATCAAACTTAATTTCTTCATATCTTGTTATCTAAATTACATGAGGTATTTTTTTTTTAACCACACATTTGGCCAAACTCAATTAGCTACTAAGGGTGACAATGGGGCGGGTTTAGCTGACCCTCACCCATACCTATTTTCAAAATTAATACTCATACCCCATGCCCATACCCATATCCATCATGTATTGTAAAACTATGTCCATACCCCTACCCATTGGATATAGCGGGCATGCGAGTTTTATTTGGGTACATATAAACAGAATGAATTAAACTTATTTTATACCCATATTCAACATCAAATAGTCAATATGTCATATGAACATCAAGCATCTAACAAAATATCATATTCACCAAATACAAATTTCAAATCAAGCCAAAAATTAGCACTCGGTAGTTATAGTTTCTGACAAAAATGTCCCATTGGAGTCTTGAATATAATACAACTCAAAGCAAGTAGCGAAATATCTAAGTCCTAGCAACAAACTAGAACTTTGAATAAACGGGTACTAGTTTTATATAGGGACGATATGGAGAGAATACAGGATGAGTACTGATAAAATGGTTACAATGTGGGTATGGGGTGTGTAGGAGCTATACTCATACCCATACTCATACCCATACCCATTTGAGCAATACCCACCCTATACCCATTTTTTTTAATTTTCAATACCCATACCCATACCCATTGGGGTGGGTTTTAAGTAGGTACAGACTTTTTTGCTACTTTATTTTATTTTATATTATTTTCTTAATTGTTAAGAAAGCCAGACCAACTTGATTAATTTTGGCATTCTTCAGTTGAATATGCATACATGTATAAAAATGTTTATCTTTACAAAATTTCTATGTTTAATTATACTAAAATAAAATTTCACGATTGCTTAAGGTGCTCAATTCAAGCATTCCTTTTATAATGATTCGAAAATTATATAGCTCACTACTCTAATTTATATTTGATCATTTGATTAATGTCATATTACAAATAACTAAGCATGATTAAATGACTAGGTGTTACAACATCATTTTTCATTTTTTAAAGTCCAATTTACTTGGGGATCCCCTCATCCAGATTGAGGGGGCATAAAAGAGGATATTGTGTGACTTAAATATGTGAATATTTTTTTGTAAATCCTAAGTATATATATCAATATAAATATGGACCCCTACCAATTAAGGTGAGTCAATTCATCACCAATTTCTTCGTAGGCAGTATTCTGCATGTCTCTAGGTGATTCTTGGATTACTCAGTTGACATCACCATATAGGATATCTCCTTGTTGAACCACCCCATTGAAGTGAGACCTTTTAAGGACTGCTTCGTGCTTGTAAGTCCTAGAAAAATTCTTACTCGCGTTTATTGGGTTTTTTGCAATTAGCACCTTTCTAATTTTCAACATTAATTTCATCAACCTTGACATTTTCTACTTAATTTTGACCATCCTTAACCATTAATATATGTTTAATATAGGACCTAACTTTGTTAAGATGATGACATAGCAAATAAAACAGTCTTGAATTGCCTCAACTACCCCTGCTTTAGTGGTTGGAGGTTTGATACTTTGAAAATTGCTTAAGTGAATATAAAATCCAAAACATTTAGAGAGAGATAATGAGATAGTGTAAATTTGAGTGAAACAGTGTTTTCTAGTAAGGGAGTGAAAACTTAGGTGTAATCCCATCATTTCATTGCACCAAAAACTTAAAAATATGGTTATTTAACCCACAATAAATAACGGTAAACTTGTCATCCAATATCATTTTTTCTCAAATCCAACCAGAAAATTACTTAAATTATATACTATTAAAAACTCAAGGGTGGTAAAAATTAAGTAGAAGATGCTGGGGCTGAAATAATTAATGTCGAATACCTAAAGGGTGCTAAAAGAAAAAAAAAATCCACTTTTATTTATTGTAGAATGTGGAGATTAAAAAAAACAAGTAGTGAAACAATCAATTCTTGTTGACCCAAATTGCATGATTGAGTATTCCTATATAACACTATCATCTAGCTACGAGAGAGATAATATTACGTGAATACCAATCCATAATGTTTGACCTAACCCTCGCTATGTATGAAGCTTAAAATCCCCACCACCTCTTTTTATTAATAATTTTTTATGCAAATATATACACATTGTTCCAATTATTCTCATATGTGGTATCATTGTTTTGATCAAAGCCTACATTATACCCTAAAAAATAGATGCTCTCACAAGTTATGTAAGCACTTACATATTAATAATTATCTGTGTGATAAATATTTATCAGAAAAGTATATATACATGACAATTGAAACTATGCACTCTCATCTGTATGACATGCATTACATGTTTTGACCTTATTTCATGTCATAATTTAGCCTGATAACAACATGTCAATTAAGTGTTCTCTCTCTAACTATTATATCTTTAAAAAAGAATAAAAGAAGGAAGGGGGGAGGGGTTCGGAAAAGTTAGTCAAAAGATTTTTTAGTTCTTGTTTTTTTTAGCATTGGTAAGTAAGTCTAGTTAAAGTCCCAAATCTAATGGCAACATCATAAGATGAAAGAGGGAATAAGGGTAAAGAAAATTCCTTCATTTCCTTATAAAGATTTGAACCCACATCTCTTTGTTGGAATATGCCACATTTGCATACTCGCATACAATTTCTTTCTTTTCCTATTTTTGAAATTTCAGCATTCATTCCTTGATAGTAATACTTCTAAATTATATATTCATCAATTTTCACTACATTTGTAAATTGTAAAGACTCTTCTCCCCTGTGATTATCTTGTCCCTTGCACTCTCAAACCAAATCCTCATGAATTTTGTAATAATATTGTTTTTGGTATGTTCAAATGGAAATGAAAATACTAAGGTAAATACAACTCAGTATAAATTTTTAATAATCACTCACAGAGACTTTTCCACTTCACTTAATTGAGACCACTTTAATTTTATTTTTTTTTTAATTTTTAATACAGAAAATCAAACATCTATCCAATGTCAATCAATTTTTTTAACTTGCTCCCACATCTATTTTATTGATGACCCCTTCCATTTATCTTAAGCCGACTAACTAAGAATGAAAATGCAAACGATTTTGTTGACATTTACATAGTTTTAATATGTTTGACTGTGAAATTTGCACATGTAAGCATTGATATTGATAAAATATAGCACTCCAATTATCAAACAAAAACTTATCACAATGTCAAATACAAATCATGTCTTGCACAAAATTTTTTATTTTAGCTAACTTCATACTATTTGGCTTACCCCTCATAATCTATGTTCATGTGGTCAAGCTTACGAACCCAGCCTTCTCCATCGAGGAAGCCTCAGTCACCAGCTTCAATCTAACCACCATTGGCTACCTCACCTCATTCTTCGACGTCAGTATCTAGGCCCACAACCCAAACCACAAGATGAAACTCAAGTACCAAAGGGTTTGAGTGTCTGTGTTTAGGGATAAGCAAAATCTAGGCACAGATGCATTTCCTAGGTTCACCCATATGAAGCACCACATCACCGGTTTTTGAGGGCTGAACCTGTGGCACTCGGCATGAGTCTAAAGAAAGGTCTTGCCTTCAATTTTGGGATCGAGAGTGGGTTAGGTACCTTGATTTTGACATTTTTATGACTACCTACTTAAATGGTGACAATTTGGAGGTCGATTGCAAACATGTGCTGGTCAATGGTTCTTCTTCTAAGGTTGGTAATGTGATAAGTGCTTAATGCATGCATCATTTTAGGGCTATTTTGCTACATTTTTAGGAGAATTATGTGCTTTAAGTTGCTATTTATACTCTTATTCTCGATTTATACTTGGGTATGGTTATTTGATGTATTTTATAGGATTTTAGCCCATTCCGACCCAGCATTTGACCCTTATTGGATGTATTTTAACCTCTCACATGGACACCCATGTGACCCTATACCCGTAGAGCAAGAGAAGAGTAGAAATTCGGTTCCAGTCGAGACCACGGTCGGACCGTGGTGCCTTCCACAGACCGTGGTGAGCCGTGTAACTGTGGCCTCTTCGTCTTTCTTTGGCTGTATGCCTGAAAACATCCATGTTCTTCTATAAAACCCTGTTTTTCAGCAGAAAGAGGAGAAGAGAAAAAGAAAGCATAGCTTAGTTTAGTTTCTTTCTCAAAATTTTACTCTTTAGTTAGTTTTTTTTAGTTTGATTGGTGATTTAGTAAGAAATCTTGAGTGTGACTTCAGTTTCAAAGCGGTTTGAAGCCCTTCATTGAAGGCTGCCTTTGTCAAGCCCTTCCCTCTCAGATTTTCATAAAATTATAGGTTAGTTGTTGAATCTTTAATCATGTGTAAGTATATTATCTTTTATCTAGGGATTTATTTGTTAATGAAAGTGTAATTGGATCATGTTTATTATTGAAATTGTGCTTTGACTCATGATTGGTTTAATTTCATTTTATCAAGTGATTTTTATGTCTGAGTGGATTTTTGGCCAAAGTTTGATTGCACATCTGAAACAATTGAGTGAGAAACTGAAAGGTGATATTCCATTGTTAGACTGCTTGATGAAACCTAACAAAGCATTGATTCGAAAGAGAGATTTGCATGTTAGGAGGACTAGAGAATAATTAAAAATATTTAACCTAGATTAAGGCAAATTAGTTTGAAAGAATGACTTTTGTTTAGTTTAAGCAAATTTGGTTGATTTTGAAAGAATAGACTGAATTTTTGGATAGATTAAAATTCCTCGAAATTATCCGATTAGAGAAAAGTGCATGTTTATTACTTTGATCCAATCACCATTCTTAACTGCATAAATCCTTAGACGTTTTCTTCTCAATTGAATTTAGAATTAGAAGATTTGAAGTTGTTGAATCAAAACCCTTGATTTAGTACTTGGTCGGCATATTCTGATAGGCAAAGCTCAATGGATTACTTTGGTCCCTGAGGGCGATTTTTATCTATAATATGACTACCCGTGTGCTTGCGGCAGCGGTCAAGTTTTTGGCGCCGTTGTCGGGGACCAATTTATTAACTATTGATTTAGTCTTACAAAGGTGACTAAGTATTTTATTGTCTTTTATTCTTTTTTATAATTATTTTCTTGTTTAATTGCGCTAGTAGTGTTGGTGATAGTGCTTACAGGAATCTTTCCCGTTTATGCGAAGTTCAGTCCTCTATGAACCTAATCCCGAGATTAAGAGGACTTTCTTCTTAAGAATGAAGAAGCAAAAGATTGAAGAACAAAGATGCAAGGCAAGAAGAATTCCAACAAACATGGCAGGAGGAGGAGGTGACCAAAGAAGGACTCTTACAGATTTCGTCACCCCTTGAGTTCAAGGGATCGCCTCAAGCATCACTTGCCCAAACGTTGATGCCAATAGTTTCTAGCTCAAACTAACACTCATTTCCATGATGCAACAATCCCAGTTTGGAGGAACTCCTTTGGAAGATCCAAAACTACACCTCTCGGTCTTTTTACAGGTGTGTGACATGTTGAAGTTTAAAGGGGTTTCCACCAACACCATTCGATTACGACTATTTCCCTTCTCACTAAGGGATAAGGCAAGAGCTTAGCTACATTCTTTGCCATCGGGATGTATCATCACGTGGGACGAGCTAACGAGAACCTTCCTCGCCAAATTCTTCCCTCTAAGAAAAACGGCAAGCTTAAGAAATCAAATCACCAACTTCACTCAAAAAGATGAAGAGACGTTCTATGAAACTTGGGAGCGGTTTAAAGATTTGCCACGTTTATGCCCCCATCATTGTCATCAATGATGGATCATCGTGTAAGCTTTTTATAATGGTATGACCCAACCTGTAAGGTCCACTATTGATGCAGTAGTAGGAAGTACCTTGATGAATAAAACTGAAGATGAGGTCCATTACCTAATTGAGGAGATAGCACTTAATAACTTTTAATGGTCCACTGAACGAGGCCAACTCAAACGGGTTGGAGATAAGCTTGAAATTGATGCACTTACTTTACTTTTTGCTAAAGTATATGCTATGACTCAAAGATTGGACCGAATGAATGTTAATGCTATAAATTTTGGTGCCCTTCCCCTATATAAAATTTGTGGTTCTACTGAGCATGTGACTTTGAATTGTCAAGTTGGGAGTCCTTTTTCCCAAGACTCTAGTGAAGTGAACTATGTTCAAAATTTCAACCCGAGACCGACCAATGACCCTTACTCTAGTACCTACAATCCGGGGTTGGAGGAACCATCCAAATTTCTCATATAGGTCTAATCTAAACCCTTCTAATATGCCCCCAATAAATGCTAGACCACTTCTCAGTTTCCAAAGACCTCATTTCCCTTCTCAAGTGCCCCAAAAGTCCAATTTAGAAACAATGATGGAAAGTATGCTTATGGAACAACAAAAGCAGGATGAGTATATTAAGCCATTAGCCTCTAAGATTTATGTGTTTACAACTCATAATAAGATATTGGAAGCCCAAATAGCCCAAAAAGCTAGCTTTTCATCTATGCTCCCAGATAGACTTCCTAACAAGCCCGAACATAACCCTAGAGAGCAATGCAATGCTATGGTCTTGAGAGGAGAGAAACAACTATAGGGGCCCACAATGACTCTTTGCATGATAAGAATGAAGATATTGAGAATGTTGACGAGTCTAAACCCTCTAAGGAGGTGATTGACAATGTTATGTATAAGTTTGACGAGGTTCTTAAGGACCCTAAGATCACTTCCCCAAAACCCTACACCCCACCTTTACCATTTCCTCAAAGGACGGCTAAAGCAAAACTTGATTTGCAATTTGGGAAGTTCTTAGAAGTCCTTAAGAAACTCTATAAAAACATTCCATTCACCGAAGCTCTAACTTAAATGCCTTCATATGCCAAATTTTTGAAAGAAATCCTGTCTAGCAAAAGAAAGCTAGAAGAACATTAAACTGTACCTTTGACTGAAGAGTGCAGTGCACCAATCCAAAACAAGCTTCCAGCTAAGATGAAGGATCCTAATAGTTTTTCAATTCCCTACCTGATAGAGAATGAACCTATAGATTGTGATTTATGTGATTTAGGATCAAGTGTGAGCTTGATGCCTCTTTCTTTGTGTGAAAAATTAGAATTAGAATAGATGAGACCGACTACTATCTCCTTACAATTGGCGGACCGTTTTGTGAAATACTCTGTAGGTGTTTTAGAGGATGTTCTAATAAAAGTACGAGATTTATATGCACTAGTAGACTTTGTGATTTTAGAAATGGAGGAGGATACGCGCACCCCCATCATTCTTGAGATGCCATTCTTGGCCACTGCTGGATGCCGTATTAATGTGAAAAATGGTACGCTATCTTTTGATGTGGGGGATGATCATGTGGAGTTTAATTTGCTAAAAGCTGCTAAATTTCCCTCTATCTCTAATGAGCGCAATAAGATTGATGTTATTGATGGATTGATAAGGGAAACTATGTCTAACCATGATTTTAATGATCCTCTTGAGCACTTGATGTTGAATAACAGCACTACTAAGGATAAAAATCCCGACTTAGCCCAGTGTGCCTAACTTCTGAAAGTCTCCCTACAAATTCCGCCTTCCATTGCTAAGGTGGAACCATTACAAGATGAAAATAAGCCCTTGAAGAGGCAAAAGCTCCTGAGGTAGAACTAAAACCTTTCCCTTCATCCCTGAGGTTAGAGAGGCATTAATCACCGCTCTGGTAATGCAAGCTCTAGATTGGGAGCTACCTTTTGAAGTATTATGTGATGCAAGTGACTACGCAGTAGGCGCTATTCTTGGCCAATGAAAGAATAATAAGCCATATGCCATATACTATGTGAGTCGTACCCTTGACGGGGCTCAAGTGAATTATGCCATGACGGAAAAGGAATTCTTAGCGGTTGTCTTTGCCTTGAAAAAATTTCAATCTTACTAGATCAATTCCAAGGTCACTGTCTTTATAGATCATGCCCCTCTAAAACACTTAATGAAGAAATTTGATTCCAAGCCCGACTCATCAAATAGGTCCTCCTTCTTCAAGAATTTGATTTCGAGATCAAAGACAAGGCCAGGTTAGCAAATGTGGTTACCGATCACCTATCTCGCTTGGGCCCCGAAGGTACTCCCAGTGAAGAGCTCCCCATTAATGACTTCTTCTCCGATCAGCAGCTATTTGATATTTTCCAACAAGCTACCCCATGATATGCTTATTTAGTTAACTTTAAGGTGTATGTAGTATTACCTCCAGGTTTGTCCTACCAACAAAGAAAGAAGTTCTTTACTAAAGCCAAATACTATGTGTGGGAAGAGCCTTTTCTTTACAAGCTGTGTGGAGATGGGATTTATAGAAGATGTTTACCTGAAGATGAGATCCGTAGTGTTTTGCACCATTACCATGCTTCAACTTGTGGTGATCACTTTGGACCAGATACAGGATTACAAAAGTACTCCAAGTAGGCTTTTATTGGCCCACGCTTGTAAACTTGTGATAGATATCAGCAAACAGGGAACATTTTCAAGAGGCATGAGATGCCCCAAAGTGGCATACTTGAGGTGGAGTTGTTAGATTTATGGTGAATTGACTTCATGGGTCCCTTTCCTCCTTCCTATAACAACCTTTACATCCTTGTGGTGGTTGACCATGTTTCCAAGTAGGTGGAAGCCATTGCCACCCTAACAAATGATTCAAAGGTTGTCCTTAAGGTTATCAACAAAAATATTTTCACAAGATTTAGCACGCCAAGAGCTCTTCTAAGTGACAATGGCACTCACTTTTGCAATAAGCCTTTTGGGTCACTATTGAAAAGATATGGGGCATTTTATAAGATCGCTACGCCTTACCATCCCCAAACAAGTGGGCAAGTGGAGCTCTTGAATTGAGAATTAAAGAGCATATTGGAAAAAACGGTGGATCCATCCCGCAAAGATTGATCTTTCAAGCTTGATGATGCTCTTTGGGCTTACCGCACCGTCTACAAAACTCCGTTAGGCACCACTCCATATCGGTTGCTGTTTGGAAAGTCTTGTCACTCAATTTTGGGCAATAAAAACACTCAATTTTGATCTTAAAGCAGCCGGAGAATGGAGACTCTTATAAATAAATGCGCTATATGAACTAAGGTTAGAGGCCTATGAGAATTCACGTATTTACAAAGGGTGAACTAAGAAATGGCATGATGAACATATCCTGAAGAAGATGTTCAAAAAAGGTGAAACGGTCCTATTATTCAACTCAAGATTGAGATTATTTCTGGGCAAACTGAAATCCCGATGGTCAGGAACATTTACGATCACCAAAGTTCAAGCTAGTGGAGCAGTTAAAATATGGAATGAGTCTACCGGTGCATTCATAGTCAATGGACAACGATTAAAACCATATCTTGTGGAACAATCTATCGATAAAGGAATTGTCCATACACTCACTGATCCGGACCAAGCCTAGAAGTAGAGTCAAGCTCTTGACCTCAAAAAAGCGCTTCTTAGGAGGCAACCCAAGCCCTTTTTCTTTTCTTTAGTTTTGATTTTCATTATTTTTGTAGTTTTTCAATAAAAAAGAAAAAAATGAGAGAAACAGAAAAAGAGAGAAACAAGAGTAGATTAACGAGTAAAAAAAAGGAGAATATATATATATATATATATATGAGATAAAATGTTTGGCACCACGGCCAAGAAGCTTAGCACCGCGGACATGGGCTGCAAACCAAAAAACAAAAAACATATGGTGACAGCATACACCACGGATGGCCCATGGTAGACCCCACGGTCCGTGGTGATTTGCTACGGCCCGTGGTCAAGGATTTTGATCGCAGAGACTCCTCATTTCCCCCTAATTCATCATCTTCTTCGATCTTCTCTCTCTTTACCTCCATTTTCTCTCTCTAAAACCCCCATAGTTAAAACATTCAATGCTCACTCATTTCTTCTCATTTTTACTCCATTTTCACCCAAAATCCTTCTTCTTTATTTAATCCATCTTTTTCTTCATCTCTTTCTTCTTCTTCTTCTTCTTCTTCCTACTCATCTCACCTTTACTGAATTCACCATTACTGTCTCTTTCTCTCTCTAATTCTTCTTTTTTTACTTAATTCCTTCATTTTTCATCCTCAAATTTTCTTATTTAGGTTTTAGTTTTAGTTTTTGGTTCATTTTGCAACAATAGCACCAACCAAAAGACAAAGGAGTGTCAAGGAGGTTGGATCATCAAGCCAAGCATCATCCCGATCTCAAAGGACATCCCGAACCTCTACCAATGCACATGCCCAAGGTAACATTGCTCATCCCCTTGGTTTGACAAATCCTGATTATGTTGCTAGATATAACTGTTTGAATAAACATATGGTTGTGGCAGTTCGATATTATGATGAGGACTTGTTAGCACGATTAGGAATGTTAGATGATATTAGGTTGGTATTTGCACGAGGTGGTGTGGGATACTTTATTAAAATTAAAGAGCATACATATCGAAACCTAACCATAGAGTTCCTATTCTAGTGGCCTCAATGTCAAGCCGAGTACATTTCTTTCTTTCTGTAAGGACAATTATATGAATTGAACTTAGGTACCTTTAACATTATATTCGGTTTTTCACCTAGTATGGATTTACCGAACTGACAAGTCCGCGAATTCAACCCAAATGAATTTGGGGCAAACTTTTGGCGAGTGTTAGGTACAACACTAGTTCATTCAAATGCACACATATTAGGAACCCTTGTATTTAGGTAGCCCAACATATCTTAGCTTGTTGGTTCATTTCTCGGGACGATAGTTTAAAAGTCCCGAGATTATCTGAGTTATACTTCTTATCCTATATACTTAACGATGTCGAGCCTGACCCCGGTTTGTTTTTAGCCAGGCAATTGTATAGTGTAGCTGTTAGCACTAAGGGTAGGATAGTCATCAGTGGTATTGTGACTATTATTGCTACATTGTTGGGTATTGAGCCCAATCCTGATGATAGACTTTCTAGGTTCGAGCGCTTGATCAAGTTGCTTTTGAAATTATGAACTTTTGTAGAGTGGAGACTAGGCGTTTATGTTGGATTTACCCTGGGGAATGGCTTTTGCCGTTTCCCAATGTCAATCGCACCACCTTGCTTCACTGGGCTAACCTTTATTGGGTGTCTGGTGATGTCAAGGTTGTTCAACCCGCACCTCACCCTCGACCCCCTCAATCCAGTCAAGCAGGGCCTAGCTCTTCCTCCCAACCACCACCTACTGACTATGCCGACCTCAAAGCCACCCTTAGGTCCATTCAGAAGGAGCAAGTGCCCCTCCGAGCTTATGTTACTTCAGAGAACTTCGTTCTTCGTGATTTTGTCTAACAGCACCACGACGAGCTTTGCGGGATGCTTACTACCCAAACACAATATTTCCAAGACTATAGGGCATATTTAGAGTCCTGGCGAGATTGGCATATTTCTTATGGCCAACAATCCCATCCTCCTCCAACACCTCCTTTTTGATATTCTTTTTGCTACTTCCCTTCCCCTTGTCTCTATGTGCCCACATTGAGGGTAATGTGTGATTCAAGCATGGGAGAGTTTGTCACTATATTTGGCGTCTGATGCCTGGTTTGGTGTACTTGTGTAACACCCCCGACCTCACGCGGGTCGTGTTACACGCCACAGTCTTTCCCTGGGAAAAGACTATTAAGGCAACTTGCTTAAACCTATTTGAAACATAACCCATTGAGACTTAATATTTAAAACTTAAGCCACTATAACATAATTGGGTCTTGAGTTTAACCCTACGGCTAGGAATGCTAGAATTTTCTTAATTTCTGGGACGAAACGGACAGAGTTTCCCCTGAAAACTAACCGTTTTCAAGCTAAAAGCCTTACAGTAAAACCCTGCAATACATAAAGGTACTACATAATACCAACAACTCAACGGCTATAAGCCGGAGTCCACAACTCTACGGGCCACATGCCCGAAGTATACAAAGCTTTCGATTTTTCATAGACTTTACAAGAAGATAAATAATTACAAAACCTTACAAAAACAATTAATATTACATAATTACATCATAATCACACCAAGCAAGTCCATCCTTGTTGCACTCCACGCATCAGTCACATACCTGTAGATCTGGGGAAAAGGGGGAAAAGTAATCGGAATGAGCAACCACCGCTCAGTGAGTAAACCCTCTCTCCCAAAACATACTTAAAATACATATAAACTTACGAAAGCCTTTCGTAATTCATTTTAGTTGAAGAGCTTTCACATAATACATCATACTCGAACCATAAACCCAGCGAAGGAATAGTCATACCAAAAAGCTTAACTTCAGTAGAAACCGCAATATGTCGACTAACCATAATAAAGTTACGTAAACCCGGAAACATACACAAAAGGGGTTTTACACGTAAGTTTCACTTACCAAAAAACATACATAGTAACTTATTCACGTAAATGAGGAGACTAGACTCTTAGAGGTACTTTGTTACTACCATCTCGAGTCGGCCAAACTCGAGCGGCAACATACGCCTATCCGGACAGACACCATACTGCACTGAGACATAATTTTCATACTTAGACTTCAGGCGGGAATCAAACCACCATCCCTGAATCTATCATAACGTAACATATGTGATACCAGGCGGGAACTAAGCCACCATCCCTGGGTCTCAGACTTAAGCTTAAAGTTTCTAGAGTAGCTCCTCCACGTACACATAGACATAAACATAACCATTCGTACACATACATACTTATACGTATTCATATATATATATATATATATATATATATATATATATATATATATATATATCTTAGGAACTTATAACATTCATACACATACATACTTAGTAGACAAACATGCTTATACTTATTCATATATAGGTTTTATGAACTTAAAACATGAAAACATAATTTTCTTACAACTTTAGCTTTAGGCAAACAACAAGAAAGGCCTCTTAAAAACATGGTGAGTATACTAACTCACGATTCAAAACTTGGTAGTTACTAGCGTGCACTTGAAAGCTAGGATTCGTAAATAATCACCTTCAGTTGCCCTTTTTACGCTCATTATAATCTTTCAAGCGCAAAAGGGAGGAACATGATACAAGCCAAGTTTACTAACTCATAAATCGATTTCGTGAATAGTCTAAAAGCTTTTCATAATCAAAGTAAATTTGCTAGCGTGTAAACCAACTTCGTAAAATACGTTTACGAATTCGAAAACAACTTCGTCTCCAACTTAAAGGCTTCGTACAAACGTAATACATTTATTAACTCGTAAAACGTTCTCCTGTTAGACTTAAAAGTTTCTTATAAGAGCAATAAGTTGGTTAATACTTGAAACGACTTTACTTTAAACTTAAAGGTTTCTTATAAAGGTGACACGTTTATCAAATCGTAAAACGACTTATTTTCTAACTCGAATGCTTCGTATGAACGTAATAAGTTTACTAAATTATAAAACGATTTCATTTTCCACTTAAAAGCTTCTTAATAACGTAATACGTTTGTTAGTTTGTAAAACGACTTCGTTCTAAACTTACAAGCTTCTTATAAATAAAATAAGACCTGTTAACACGTAAATCGGTTTCATAAGTAACTTAAAAACTTCTGACAAACATAAAAGGGTTTACTAAATCGTAAAACGACTTAATTTCTAACTTAAATGCTTCGTATAAATATAATAGGGTTGCTAAATCGTAAAACGATCTCGTTTTCAACTCAAAAACTTCTTAATAACGTAAAACGATTGCTAACTCATAAAACGACTTCGCTTTTTAGCTAAAAGCTTCCTTTAAATGTAATATATATGCTAAATTGTAAATCGCAACTCGTTTGAAACCGTGTTTAGTTAATGCTTAATTCAAACTAAGTTCGAAGCTTAAAGGCTTCTCATAAACGTTATAAGTCTATTAACATATAAATCGACTTCCTTTGCAACTTCAAAGCTTCTTAAAACGTAATAAGCTTGTTAAGTCGTAAAACGTTGTCGTTTCTAACTTAAAAGCTTCATATAAACGTAATACGGCTACTAACTCGCAAAATGAGTTCGTTTTTAACTTAAGAACTTCTTATAGACGTAAAACGCTTGCTAGTTTGTAAAACGACTTCATTTTTTACTTCAAAGTTTCGTATAAACGTAATACGTTTGTTAGTTTATAAAACGACTTCATTTTTGACTTCAAAGTTTCGTATAAACGTAACATGTTCATTAACTTATAAAACGACTTCACCTTAAACTTAAAAGTTTCTTATAAACGTAACACGTTTACTAAATCGTAAAACGACTTAGTTTCTAACTTGAATGCTTCGTATAAACACAATAAGTTTACTAAATCGTAAAACGACTTCGTTTTTCACTTAAGGGCTCTTTATAAACATAATAAGGTTGCCTAATCATAAAACGACTTTGATTCTAACTTGAAAGCTTCGTATAAGCGTAATAGGATTGCTAAATCATAAAAACAACTTCGTTTCTAACTTAAATGCTATGATTAGCAATAAATGTAAGCTAGATTCATTTGAAAACTCCATTTTAAACTCAAGACGGGTGTGAGGATAAACTAAAGGCTTAAAATGTTCCCAAACGATCTTCAATGCTAACTGGTTTGATATGAAAATTGAAAGCAACTTTAGAAAGTTATATGCAGTTCTAAATCATGAAAGCCACCATTTTAAAACATCTGGCAACCTTTCAAGAATACATTGGTTCTGCCCTAGCATAGCAATGCTTAATTCATTTGTTTGTCCACACATACAATCGAATTCATACAACAACAATCCCAATCTACCAATTCAGTAAACTGATTCATGTAACTATTATTCGAAATCCTTAAAATAGGAGGGATTAAAGGTTTACCCACCTCGAATCTGAGTTATAGCACGCGAAAGGGGCTGGATTGAAGATAAATTCGAACACCCAAAGCTCAGAACCTCCTTTGTTCTTCGCGTGACACACGACCACCACCAAACCCAAAACCCTAACTTGTAATTTTGAGAAATTAAACACAATTAGGAAGAATCTAGGTCAAGGATACAATTTATAGATGAAGGAGGAGTTCGAAATCACCTTGCACGCACGAATTAAACCTGGCGTTGGCTCTGCTCCGGTCGAAATCAGCCCAGTCGTGGCTGATTTTCGGCCAGTGACGCCGTGATGTGACGGCTGGCAGCTAGGGAGGGTCGACTGGGCTCAAGGCCGGCGGTTGGCTCCGGCATGCGTGGCGGGAAGCGAAGGAGGAGATGAAGAGCAGGGGAACGGGAAGTAGAAGAAGAAGAAAGAAGCGAGAGAGGGGGGGTCGGGGTTTCATGCGTGAACCCCCCCTTTTTTGTGTTGTTAAAAGGTAGTATATCACCTGATACTATTAGTCGAATTCCCGGGTCTCTTATCCTAAACCGAAATCGTTAATATAATCGTTTGTCGGCTTACTCGCCCCTTGATTATATTAAGGATCGATTTAGTAAATTACAGAACTATTACTGGAGTTCAACAACCTGATCGTATTTGGGAATTGCTTTGGTTGGAGCTTCAAGAAATCGAAGGCTATTCAAGTTATACAACTTTAGACGATCTACTTTTGGGATCTAAAGTTGAATAGATCAATAACTTGGACGATATGGCAGTCGTAGGCTGGCGAATATTAAAATAAAATTTTCCAACCGAACAGGCATAATATTTGATAAGCAAGTACGACAAAAATGCGGGTCTCACATTTCTCCCCCACTTATAAAACGTTTCATCCTCGAAACTCATACGCTTTGGTCACATAATGCGAAATAAATCCATATATACTTATATAAGTACTTAAAAGAAAGATTTCTTACCAACTTTCATTCACGTCATGGAGCTGTGAGATTGGTAGAGTCATTTCCTTATTTGGAGATTGTTGCCGCCTTGCCTACTTGCTGGTTTAGTCCTTTGATTGGCTTGCATGCTTTCCTGTACTTTCTTTGGACATTGGTTTTAGTAATGCCCAATTTCTCCACACCCAAAGCACGCCCTAGTTAACCTTGCACAGGGCCCATTGTGGAGCTTGCCACATGTATCGCATCGAGGCCTTGGCTCATATGGAGGGCGGTTCCTTTCAGGCCGTCGACTGGAGTTAGGCTTCCTCTCATTTCCATGCACCTCTCCTTGTGAGCTCTCAACTTCGCGCTTCCCTTTTTGTTGCATAACTATCTCAGATGCCTCACACTCATCTATAACACGCTCCACTTTGATGGCCTTTCGATACATCGTTTGGAGATTTGGGAAGGTTAGTGCAGCCATATTTGTTTTAACTTGGATTTGAGGCCTCTCTCAAATCGTTCCATTTTCATTTCCTCATTCGCCACTTAATGAAGAGCAAACCTACTCAATTCATTAAACTTAGACATATACTCAATAACTGGCATTTTTCCTTACTTTAAGTCTAAAAATTCCTACTCTTTAGCCCATTTCATCTCCTTATAATAGTATTTTTCATCTAATAATCCCTTGAACTGTGCCCAAGTTAGTGGTTGTTCACCTCCATTTGGCTTAACGGTATCCCACCAAAAACTAGCATCTTTCTCAAATAAGTGAGCTACGAACCTCACCTTATAATTGGCAGGACACTCAATCACTTCAAACAATCCTTCAATCTTCCTCTTCCAGTACTCATACTGGATTGGGTCTGGTGTTCCGTCAAATGTAGGTGGCTTAAGTTTCAGAAATTTAATTAGCATCTCTATCCCATCATTTGGAGGCGAAGGTGGAGGAGGATTTTCCCTCTCTTCCGACATATCGTATACTATCTCAACTCCTGCACTCATAATGAGACTCTAGGTCACTTATATGCACCATATACATATACTACTTATAGAGGAATTTCCCTTAGTCCCTCCTAATAAGCTTACAATAATTTAACACTTAACACTTAACACTTAATATACAACATACATCGCATAGCACATAACACATAGCACATAACATATAACTCTTAGCACATAAAAACATATCAGCGAGTCAAGCTTCTCTCTTCTCCTAATACATAAAACCCAGCCTCGCTCTGATACCATCAAATGTAACACCCCCGACCTCACGCGGGTCGTGTTACACGCCACAGTCTTTCTCTGGGAAAAGTCTGTCAAGGCAACTTGCTTAAATCTATTTGAAACATAACCTATTGAGACTTAATATTTAAAACTTAAGCCACTATAACATAATTGGGTCTTGAGTTTAACCCTAGGGCTAGGAATGCTAGAATTTTCTCATTTTCTGGGACGAAACGGACAGAGTTTCCTCTGAAAACTGACCATTTCCAGGCTAAAAGCCATACAGTAAAACTCTGCAATACATAAAGGTACTACATAACAGCAACAACTCAACGGCTACACGCCGGAGTCCACAACTCTACGGGCCACACGCCCGGAGTGCACAGAGCTTTCTATTTTTCATAGACTTTAAAAGAAGATAAATAATTACATAACCTTACAAACACAATTAATATTACATAATCAAGTCATAATCAAACCAAGCAAGTCCATCCTTGTCGCACTCCACGCATCAGTCACATACCTATAGATCTGGGGAAAAAGGGGAAAAGAAATAGGAATAAGCAACCACCGCTCAGTGAGTAAACCCTCTCTCCCAAAACATACTTAAAATACATATTAACTCACGAAAGCCTTTCGTAATTCATTTTAGTTGAAGAGCTTTCACATAATACATCATATTCGAACCATAAACCCAGTGAAGGAATAGTCATACCAAAAAGCTTAACTTTAGTAGAAACCGTAATATGTCGACCAACCATAATAAAGTTACGTAAACCCGGAAACATATATAAAAGGGGTTTTACACATAAGTTTCACTTACCGAAAAACATACATAGTAACTTATTCACGTAAATGAGAAGACTAGACTCTTAGAGGTACTTTGCTACTGCCATCCCGAGTCGGCCAAACTCGAGCGGCAACATTCACCTATCCGAATAGACATCATACTGCGCTGAGACATAATTTTCATATTTACACTTCAGGCGGGAATCAAACCACCATCCCTGAATCTATCATAACGTAACATATGTGATACCAGGTGGGAACTAAGCCACCATCCCTGGGTCTCAGACTTAAGCTTAAAGTTTCTAGAGTAGCTCCTCCACGTACACTTAGACATAAACATAACCATTCGTACACATACATACTTATACGTATTCATATATATATATATATATATATATATATATATATATATATATATATATATATATAGAATATATATATATATATATATATATATATATATATATATATATATATATATATATATATATCATAGGAACTTATAACATTCATACGCATACATCCTTAGTAGACAAACATGCTTATACTTATTCATATATAGGTTTTATGAACTTAAAACATGAAAACATAATTTTCTTACAACTTTAGCTTTAGGCAAACAACATTAAAGGCCTTTTAAAAACATGGTGAGTATACTAACTCACGATTCAAAACTTGGTAGTTACTAGCGTGCACTTGAAAGCTAGGATTCGTAAATAATCACCTTCAGTTGCCCTTTTTACGCTCATTATAATCTTTCAAACGCAAAAGGGATGAACATGATACAAGCCAAGTTTACTAACTCATAAATCGATTTTGTGAACAGTCTAAAATCTTTTCATAATCGAAGTAAATTTGCTAGCGTGTAAACTAACTTCGTAAAATAAGTTTACGAATTCGAAAACACGTTTACGAATTCGAAAACGACTTCGTCTCTAACTTAAAGGCTAAACGTAATACGTTTATTAGCTCGTAAAACGATCTCCTTTTAGACTTAAAAGCTTCTTATAAGAGCAATAAGTTGGTTAATACTTAAAACGACTTTACTTTAAACTTAAAGGTTTCTTATAAAGGTAACACGTTTATCAAATCGTAAAATGACTTATTTTCTAACTCGAATGCTTCGTATGAGCGTAATAAGTTAACTAAATCGTAAAACGATTTCGTTTTCCACTTAAAAGCTTCTTAATAACGTAATACGTTTGTTAGTTTGTAAAACGACTTCGTTCTAAACTTACAAGCTTCTTATAAATAAAATAAGACCTGTTAACACGTAAATCGGTTTCATAAGTAACTTAAAAACTTCTGACAAGCATAAAAGGGTTTACTAAATCGTAAAACGACTTAATTTCTAACTTAAATGCTTCGTATAAGTATAATAGGGTTGCTAAATCGTAAAACGATCTCGTTTTCAACTCAAAAACTTCTTAATAACGTAAAACGATTGCTAACTCATAAAATGACTTCGCTTTTTAGCTAAAAGCTTCCTTTAAATGTAATATGTATGCTAAATCATAAATCGCAACTCGTTTGAAACATAACGTGTTTAGTTAATGCTTAATTCAAATTAAGTTCGAAGCTTAAAGGCTTCTCATAAACGTTATAAGTCTATTAACACATAAATCGACTTTCTTTGCAACTTCCAAGCTTCTTAAAACGTAATAAGCTTGTTAAGTCGTAAAACGTTGTCGTTTCTAACTTAAAAGCTTCATATAAACGTAATACGGCTACTAACTCGCAAAATGAGTTCGTTTTTAACTTAAGAACTTCTTATAGACGTAAAACGTTTGCTAGTTTGTAAAACGACTTTATTTTTGACTTCAAAGTTTCATATAAACATAATACATTTGTTAGTTTGTAAAACGACTTCATTTTTGACTTCAAAGTTTCGTATAAACGTAATACGTTCATTAACTTGTAAAATGACTTCACTTTAAACTTAAAAGTTTCTTATAAACGTAACATGTTTACTAAATCGTAAAACGACTTAGTTTCTAACTTGAATGCTTCGTATAAACACAATAAGTTTACTAAATCATAAAACGACTTCGTTTTTCACTTAAGGGCTCTTTATAAACATAATAAGGTTGCCTAATCATAAAACGACTTTGATTCTAACTTGAAAGCTTCGTATAAGCGTAATAGGATTGCTAAATCATGAAAACAACTTCGTTTCTAACTTAAATGCTATGATTAGCAATAAATGTAAGCTAGATTCACTTGAAAACTCCATTTTAAACTCAAGACTGGTGTGAGGATAAACTAAAGGCTTAAACTGTTCCCAAACGATCTTCAATGCTAGCTGGTTTGATATGAAAATTGAAAGCAACTTTAGAAAGTTATATGCAGTTCTAAACCATGAAAGCCACCATTTTAAAACATCTGGCAACCTTTCAAGAATACATTGGTTCTGCCCTAGCAGAGCAATGCTTAATTCATTTGTTTGTCCACACATACAATCGAATTCATACAACAACAATCCCATCTACCAATTCAGTAAACTGATTCATATAACTATTATTTGAAATCCTAAAAATAGGAGGAATTAAAGGTTTACCCACCTCGAATCTGAGTTATAGCATGCGAAAGGGGCTGGATTGAAGATAAATTCGAACACCCAAAGCTCAGAACCTCCTTTGTTCTTCGCATGACACACGACCACCACCAAACCCAAAACCCTAACTTGTAATTTTTAAGAAATTAAACACAATTAGGAAGAATCTAGGTCAAGGATACAATTTATAGATGAAGGAGTTCGAAATCACCTTGCATGCATGAATTAAACCCGGCGTTGGCTCTGCTCCGGTCGAAATCAGCCCAGTCGTGGCTGATTTTCAGCCAGTGACGCCGTGATGTGACGGCCGGCAGCTAGGGAGGGTCGACTAGGCTCAAGGCCGGTGATTGGCTCTGGCGTGCGTGGCGGGAAGCGAAGGAGGAGATGAAGAGCAGGGGAAAGCAGAGCAGGGAACGGGAAGAAGAAGAAGAAGAAAGAAGCGAGAGAGGGGGGTCGGGGTTTCACGCGTGAACCCCTCCTTTTTCTCCCCTTTTTTTGTGTTGTTAAAAGGTAGTATATCACCTAATACTATTAGTCGAATTCCCGGGTCTCTTATCCTAAACCGAAATCGTTAATATAATCGTTTGTCGACTTACTCACCCCTTGATTATATTAAGGATCGATTTACTAAATTACAGAACTATTACTGGGGTTCAACAATCTGATCGTATTTGGGAATCGCTTTGGTTGGAGCTTAAAGAAATCGAAGACTATTCAAGTTATATAACTTTAGATGACCTATTTTTGGGATCTAAAGTTGAATAGATCAATAACTTGGATGATATGACAGTCGTAGGTTGGCGGATATTAAAATAAAATTTTCCAACCCAACAGGCATAATATTTGATAAGCAAGTATGACAAAAATGCAGGTCTCACAACTTGTGTATTGTATATATTGTTTGTGATAGTTATTTTTGGATGTTTTATTGTAGTTTTTTTAGAAGCATTTTAGAAGTATGTTTAGTTTTTTCTTTTCATTTATTTTTATTTTAGATTGCATTTTTAGTTTTATTTTATTTTCTTTCATTGTTTTTGAATTTTTAGGATTTTAGATTGTATTTTAGGATGCCCAAAAAAGACCAAAAAAATCAAAAAAAATCAAAAACAAAAATAAAATCCTCCGATGATGATCTTTGTAGACTAGGTAGACTTCTTTGGTCTAGTTTAATCCGTTGATTTTCCCAAATTATGCATAAAAATATTTGAGAATGAATTTTTGAAATGAGCTTAATGTTTTGGCCATATGTTGAGTGCAAATTGATTACCCATGACTCTTTATATGAACTTCGGCATGTGTTGACTAATAAGCTAGTTATGACCTTGGTAGATGCCCCGTGAGGCTTTGAGCTTTTAGAGACTATTTATCAATTTAGTCTCATATTTCTTTTATGTGTGAGTCTTCCTTGACATCAATTCTCCATAACTTGCTTTGACTCTCATTCAAGATCACATTTTGCATTTGCATTTAGGCAATATGATTGAGGCATTTCTTTGATTTATTACACCCAACGGCCAAATAGCCACCTTTATTGTATATTATATCCCTTGCTAGCCCCTTTAAGCCTATATCCGCTTTTCTTGATTTGAACCTCCTACTATAGCCTATGGCCAACTAATTATCTTGCCCTTAAGAAAGGACTAGAAGAGCGTTCCATTCTTTTGCATCAAGTTTGATTTGGGAGCTAGAAAGGAAAATTGAGATCTTTTGGTGGATTTTGGTTGTTTGGTAAAGGCATGTGTAATCTTAATTCGTAAAAAGGAAATCCCTTATCTTTTTGTGCACAATTTAGAGAAGAGTTGAGATTCAAAGTTTTGTTTGAATTTTCCTTGGCTAACTCTTTTGTTTCAAAAAAAAATATATCAAAGGAAAAAGAAGAGAAAAAGGAAAAAAAAGAAGAAAAACATCAATTTAAAAAAATCAAAAAGTGTTAGCCTTGTTGGGATTGTAAGATTGTTATGACTTTCAGCTCTTAGTCTCTTCAAATCGGGGATGTATTTTGTTGATTTGTATTGATTTAGGGATGATGTTATATGATGCATTGGAATTATTTGGCTCTTAATCTATGACTTCTAACTCCACATTTCCAACACATTTGTTCCCCTCTTACCTTTACCCATGGCCCCATTACAACCTTATGAAAGTCGTCATGATTGTCTGTTGTGTTTGTATTTAAGTGATGGCGAATTTGAGCGTCTTATCAAGTTTATGGTAGATTTGAGTCTATGGAATGAGAATTGAGGGAACCTTTATATATTTTCAAACACATGAGTGATGAGTGTCATACAACTATAGTGAGGTTCTACCGGCCTCGCTAGCTTTATTTGTTTGATATGTTGAATGATCATATTGATGATTTGAGGGGGATTGATTTAAATTTGACATTGTGATTTATCAAGTGGTTTTTGAACTTTCCATTCCCTAGTCTATGTGCTAAGTGATTTTTGCATCTTCTTGGGCTAACTTTGGATCGGCTTTGTTAAAACACTACCTATATCCATCCTGAGGAGATTGCATATATTTCTTTAACTCAAGCGTTGCTTTAGGACAAGCAACAGTTTAAGCATGGGGGAGTTTAATAAGTGCTTAATGTATACATCATTTAGGGCCATTTTGCACATTTGTAGGAGAATTATGTGCTTTAAGTTACTATTTATACTTTTATTCTCGATTTATGCTTGCTATAGTTGTTTGATGTGTTTTACAGGATTTTAGGCCATTCCGACACAACAGTTGGCCCTTATTGGATGTATTTTGATCTCATCCATGGACACCCATGTGATGCTATGCCCGTGGAGCAAGAGAAGAGTATAAATTCGGTTCCAGCTGAGACCACGGTCGGACCGTGGTGCCTGCCATGGACCGTGGTGAACCGTGTAACTGTGGCCTCTTCGTCTTCCTTTGGTTGTGTCACTGAAAACGTTCATGTTCTTCTATAAAACCCCGTTTTTCAGTAGAAAGACGAGAAGAGAAAAAGAAAGCATAGCTGAGTTTAGTTTCTTTCTCAAAATTTTACTCTTCAGTTAGTTTTTTTTAGTTTGATTGGTGATTTATGAGAAATCTTGAGTTTGACTTCAGTTTCAAAGTGGTTTGAAGCCCTGGTTGAAGGCCATAGAATTATAGGTTAGTTGTTGAATCTGTAAACATGTGTGAGTAGTCTATCTTTTGTCTAGGGATTTATTTGTTAATGAAAGTGTGATTAGATTATATTTGTCATTGGAATTGTGCGTTGATTCATGACTTGTTTGATTTCATTTTATCAAATGATTTTTTTGTCATGAGTGGATTTTTGGCCAAAGTTTGCTCGCACACTTGAAACAATTGAGTGAAAAATTGAAAGGTGACATTTGATTGTTAGACTACTTAATGAAACCTAACGAAGCATTGACTCGAAAGAGAGATTTGCATGTTAGGAGGACTAGAGAGTAATAAAAAATATTTAACCTGAATTAAGGCAAATTAGTTTGAAAGAACGACGTTTGTTTAATTTAAGCAAATTTGGTTGATTTTGAAAGAATAGATTGCATTTTTGTATAGATTAAAATTCTTCGAAATTATCTGATTAGAGAAAAGCACATGTTTATCATTTTGATCCAGTCACCTTTTTTAATTGCATAAATCCTTAGGCGTTTTCTACTAGATTGAATTTGGAATTAGCAGATTTGAAGTTGTTGAATCAAAACCCTTGATTTAGTATTTGCTTAGCATATTCTGATAGGAAAAGCTCAATAGATTACTTTGGTCCCTGAGAATGATCTTTTTATCTATACTACAACTACCCGTGCACTTATGGCAGTGGTCATAATGATCACCAGAAGTTTCAGAATAGATCTTGCAGTGTTAAAATCTATAGTAATCAATAACGACGATCTTAGATTATGTTCCTCAATTTTTTGAATATATGCATAAGATTGTATATACTTTGATTTTTTAGAATCCTCATACCAGGTTGAACTCATTCTGGATTGTTTTATCGACCACTGATGATGTTTACTTAAAAAGGTTGACTTTGTTTAGTGTAAAAGATGAATATTCCAGCCTTTGCAATGACCCAATCAAGCCCTTTTTAGTTTATCTTGATCATAATTAAATGTTTACGTTAACTACCAAAATTCATCCGATTTGGCCTTTTAAGAAGTTCCTATTCCTAGGGTCTTAGCATTAAGTTCATATTTTGGTTTTCGCTAGGGGTGATTTTATACTCTTATGAATGCTGCTTGCAGCAGCTTTCCAACCTGTCTATCTATGCTTTTTTGACATTTCTACGCCTATCTCTCTAGCTACCACAACAACATCATCTCACCTAGTGTTCCAGCACCTAACTAGGTACTTTCTTATGCTGGCACGAATAACTTCTGTTAGGTTATTGCTGGCTTAATCAATCTCAGGTCTTCATGAATTATTTGAGGTTGAATCTCTATAGAGGAGATTTCTTTGAACTATTTATGTTAATAATGGTTTTAGGTATTTGGAATTAAAAGGCTATTTTAAATGTATTAATACTTATACTATTGTTATATATGCAAAGACTTGTTTAGAATAATTCAATTTATTTCATGAATTTTAAAATATATACCACATTGTGTCTCTTTTTCTAAAGACTCTAGTCAGCCATTGTGCACATAGAGTGTTATCATTGAATGGATAGACTTTTAAAAGCCACCTTAATTTCTGATCAAGAAAAAACTAGAGTGACTATGCACCCCTTGTGAATGAATCCTTAGCAATGTCCAAAATCATAATTTCTAATTAAATTATTTTTAAAAAATCCCAAAAGGAAAACTCGTAGTACGAACCACAAAAAGATTTAAAATGGTAAACTATTTAAAAAAGCAATTAACATAATTTTCTTTCATAAAAAATAATTTTTAAATAAATTTTTTGTCATTATAAATTATGTATAATGCGTAATAATTGATGAATTATTTTTTTCCATCTTCTTTTAAAAGGTCCACAATGCATATTCTAATTTCTGTCAATACAAATAGATCTACAAAATTCTATTCAAATTTACATATACAAACCAAAATAAATATAAAATCTACACTAAACACAATTATATGCAAATAGTATTGCTTATCAAATTAAATGTATTTATATTCAAACCAAAAAATATTCAATGCATACTGCTAATTTCTTATCTTTTTTTCAAGGGAAGATAAATGACGATATATGCAAATTTATTAAAGTTATGAATTAGAAAATAAAAGGCCTTAGGGGTTGATGCTCATGATAACTATAAAGATTAATAGTCTTTACAAGAATGGGAAAATAAATATGTAGAGAAATAATAGCTTACCAAGTCATAAAGCATTCAAGTTAACTTTATTTAAAAATTTTTTGATAACAGAGAAAGAAGGGGTCATATTAATGGCTTTACAATGAAAGTACACATATCTTTCAAAGTCAAATGGTGAAAGTTGTCTTACACCTCCTCCAACCAAATTCTCATATCATGATCGATAAGTAGAATCAGGCAGCTACGTGGGCAACAGAATTGCAACCCCTTCTAACATGACTAAGCAAAATGACCTGAAAATAAGAGCATAAAGCAAGAATGTCTGAAATAAAAAAGCCTAAAAAATTATTCAGGGCTTTCTTTTTCCGAAGAGTAGATATAGGTCCCAAGCAGTCACTCTTGATGATCAATCTATCTGGTCCCTACATCCGAACTTGCTGGAGGTCAAATAGGCATGCTCTAGTTCAAATTCAGCTTCTTGGAAGCCTCTGCCTTGCTTCAGCCCCACCATGTCAAGATCCCCTATCTCATCTCTCACGTCAAACCCCACTTCTAACCATCAACACCCATTGACCCTGCATCAAAATTTAGCTTTAGAAAAACATTATCAGGAGGCCTCCAAAACTAACTAGCCACCACACTACCATCACTAGAACCATCCCCAACCTTTCGGAAATTTTTAACAAAATTAGTCGCCCTTCCCCCTAACTCTTACAAATGATAGTCCATACCTAGCATGTTTTTATCTGGCACCCTAGTCAATTATAAATTACAGTCCACCATTGATGGAAAGCCTTTGCCTAGAGCATCTCCCTAAACCTATTATCATCTATAACAAAGTATGATCTTCCGACTCCTCCACGACTCAACATAGCATGACCCATTTAAAAATTTAGTGCCTATTTAGCAATATGACTTCTTGTGGAAGGGGCCTATACCCCAAGTCACCAAGCAAATACTCGCAAAGGGGGGATTTTTAAATGCCATATCTTCTTCCAATAATCTTGACTCACATCACTGCTGATTGAAAAAAGGAGAGGAAAGCTTGTAAGGCCCTGGAGACATGATATGAACCCTTAGGTGAGAAATGCCAAACAAGTTTGTCTCTTAGTTTATAAGGACATGGAAGTGCTTGCAATATCAAGTCAACATCACACGGTAAGCATTCACGAACCAAATCATCCTTTGAAACTCACTTCACTTTATTAATCAAATCTGCCACTATGGTAACTGAAGATGCACCATTATCATCAAAATAGTTTTAAAAGAGTAGGGTCTAGGAATCCATCTTAAGTTTCAAATATGAATAGACTCTCCATCCCTTGCGAATTAAGTCAAAAACTCCCCAAAGGATTCTCTATGGATAGCTTAGCCTACCTCTTAAACCAGCATTAAGAATATCACAAGAGGGAAAACATTGAGCCTAAAGCACTTTTGATCACCAGAGAAGGGTCATCATGTATCACCAAACCTATTTGGCTAATAACGCATCATCAAAAGTTTCTAGATATCTAACCTAAGTCTCACCTTCTACTTCAGCTAACACAAGCTTGTAACTCCCAACCTAATTTATCCTCCTGTATTAGCACCATAGCACCACTGGAACTTGTTGATCAAAAATTGAATAGAATTTTACGTACCCTTGAACACACTTATGGCATAAGTCATGATTGCTTAGGCTATGACCTTTATTAGCACTTCACTCCCAACTTAGGATATTAGCTTATCCATCCAACCTGAAAGGTGCTTCGTAATTAGAACCCTCTTTTTAGATCCATAAATATAGTTAGGCATCCCTAAATATTTGCTTTAGGCCAAAACTTCCCTACTGTCCATCTCAACAATAGTATGATCGATCATGACATTTTTATGGAACTCTCCTAGCAAGGAAGATAGTAGACCTGTCAACATTTAGCATCTAACCCAATCCCTCCCCATAGATGCCTAAATTATTCATCAAGTCCTAGTCGGCCTACATAAGCCTTAGGAAACAAGATTGAGTTGTCGACGAAAAGGTACGAGATAGGTAGAGTGTTTTGACAAGCAACATGTCGTTAAATCAAGCCCTCCCCTTCGGCTTTTCTTGGAAGACCAATTAGACCCTTCATCATCGAAAGGAAAAGATAAGATGAGATGAGATTGCCTTGAGGTAGCCTTGTACTAGGCTACACAAACCCTTTCAGTACCCCATTGATCATAAAAGAAAAACTCAAAGACTTGACACACCTTATAACCATCTGTACCCAAGAAAGAAGCCAACTTAATTATAAAAATATGGGGAAATGTAACACCCCAAAATGCACATGGTTTACAGTTCGCATTCTCCTTAATAAATCTCTTAATGAAGACTAATAAGCTCGATGATAGGGGCATTACTATCGTCCAAAAGGACAGGGCTTAAAGCATGAGTACTAGAAATAACATAAATAGGCATAGCTTTAATCAGGCACACTCACACATGATCAAACCATATACAATCAACTATTAATCAACATAAGGTTTATGCACCACATTAAGCAATTCACCATAAAATTTACATCTCCATCCACTGAAAATTTCAAAATATAGATTTAAAAATATGTATGTACTATATCACTATTGAGCCATCCAGATTCCGTTACTCAACTTATTTTCTCTAGCTGGTTTGCTAGCATGAGGGTGATTCGCTGAGTATTTGCCTAGAACAAAACATGAAAAACATTTTGAACTATGAGCCGAAATTCAATACATGCATTCCTGAACTATTATTTGTATAAATTGGTTATGCGCCCGCTTTGTAATTCTTTCTAAGTTAAAATAGTGAATGAGATGAATGTAAAACTACAGTGCTAGTTATTATCTAATAGTGAACCCCTTGATACTATTATAATTTATGGATAGGCGTACACCTGCCAAACCAATCGGGGGACCTAGCCTGAACACGCACAAGTAACTGAAGGGCAATGCCCTATAATTGATAACGAATGGGGTCACTAATTATGTAATAAATCACTTATTAAACTGATTCATTAATGTACTTATCAAAACATTACAAATTTGATAAATATGTGCTGATTTCTAAAGATGAACATACCTGAAGTCTTCAAAATGCATCTCACTTGAGAATACTTATGCACAATAGGAAACGATAGACTAGGTCCCGTTTCTGCTTAAGAAATGTAATTATAGGTAAATGCAGTTACTAAACAACATTCACTTCCATAATTTGTAACTTTAATGGAAATTGATTAAAATTAAAAGGGAATCCACAATTCAAACAGTTCAATATAAGACAAGTTACACTAAAATCATTTGAAAACTAAATAAGTTAGGATAATTGAACTCAAAGTGAAACAAATTCGAGAAAAATAGAACAAAATTAACTAAGTGAGGTGATAATGAAAGGCTCTAATGGATATAAATGTATTATGGGTTTCTAATATTTACGAAATGGATAATGAAAGGTTTAATGCCAAGAGGGGCATTGTGAAGTTCGGGAAAACTCGTATAACCTTAGCTTGACCCGATAGACCCCGATCTTGTGTCATTACCCTCTCTGCTTTTCAAATTTCATATTCATGACCATTTAACTCGGTTTTCCAACACAAGTAATCTTCTATACATAATCAAAGTTGTTAAACTCACTAAACGTTGTAAGTTTTTTACAATATCCATAATTATATAGAGACTCCTAATAGTATTTCCAAATGTCACGGTTTCTTTCTTCCCTCATATTACTGTTTGAAGGTCTCCTTTAGAAAATCCATATCTTTCACCCCTGACCTCCAATTTAGCTATAAAACTCCAATATGAAAAGCTTAAGAAGTCCCACAATACTTTCACTCACAGTACAAAATATAATTCCCACAATAGGGTTCCTAAACTTGGGCTGCAACACAACTGTGCATAACTTCGATCTGTCCTACGTAGTCTTAGCAAAATAGCCATAACTTTTTCTACAAAACTCAGAATGAAGTGATTCAAAAGGTATTTGAAAGATAACTCACAGATTTATCTACCCCCCAAAAATCATAAGTTTTCAATATAGTATCAGTTTAATCGCAAAGAGACCCTTGTTTTGGTCTATTCATAGGCCCTATTGTTCTTGTTTTCCCCCTTCTCTCCACATAATCCCCCTCTAAAAACACTCCTTAAAATTAGTAAACAATATCTTGTTCTTTTCATCATCTTACATAACCATATTACCTCAACATACTCCATAATTAGCTTTATATATTCTTTAATTTTTTTCTCTTTAAAACAGCACTCAAAATACATCGATAATCACACTTTTATGCATATATAAGCTAAATAACCTATTTTAATCCATTGGAGAAATTTTCTATAATTCAATACTTTAAGCAAACTCACCCCAAGTAATTTCCCAAGTCAAACAACACATCTAAGACTCATTTTACATCAAAGTATATACAAATAACATGCTTGATGCCAAGAATAATCCAAACCGTGCATGCTCACCAAAACCCTGGCTTATGACCAACTTAATTCATCTTCATCTCATCCAAAATCACCAAAAGAACCTTATAATCATCAATAGGATTAAAGACTACAAAATCAATCCAAATCCATCATTTTAACTTAAGCTTGCATGATCATGAACAACCTCAACTCCCCCATACTTTCAAGCTTCACCAACAATTTAAACACTAAAATAACTCTTATTTCTATCAATATAGCATGATCAACAAACAAAATCAACATAATAAAAAATTAAAACAAAGAATCAACAAGTTGAGGGTTAGGGTTTACCTCACTTATGGCTTAGATAGAGAGAGATGAAGGTGGCCAGCTGGTAGCTGGGTAGCAGCACAGTAAGAGGGAGCAATCGTGGAGGGAGGGAAGGTAGGTGGAGGAGAGTAAGAGAAAGACTAGTTTCTGCTTTGTGGAAGTAATTTGGATACTTGTTCTTATCTTAATGCATGGCTGATATTTAAGCATAAAAGGGGCTTTATGCTAATTAAAATTAGACATACATAATTACAATTAGATAAGTCAAATGCATAAGCTTTTGGGCTTCAAATTGGGCCAAACTAAGTTGGGCTTGATAATAAAAGGCTCCATAACAATAATGTTTTTACATAATTCAAATTTAAATTTTTGTGATGTTACAGAAAAATAATTTGATCACTTAAATCATAATTATCGAGACCTGCTATCAATTTTTTCAAAATTTTATGTTGGTGAAACCCCCAATTGCGAAGTGAGGGCCCAAATGAATTTTTCCCAATTGGGATGATTAAATGCAATAAAGAAATGCATGGAAATTAATAACGTGGCCTAATTAAATATACAATCATGATTTAGCGTCGGGCTATTACAAGAAACAACCATTCGACATAATATAGGATTTGCTCATAATGAGCTTAATGACCATTGATCCCTTCTTACAGGATTGAGAGTGCATAGAGTAAAATACCTCATTAGAAATAAAGATATGGTTTGTGATGAGGCAACATGAATGCACTCCAACTAGGGAAAATAGTTTATGTAGATAATCACCTTAGTCACGAGCTTGTACATGACACTGCATAGTCTAATCATCTGAACATGCATAAACTTAGTTGTGCTAGCCACCTTCACAATGAGCACTACATGTGTAAGGTTCAAGTCATGGGGAATCTCCCCACTAGATAGTATATCCAAAATAGCCTTGGTAACATTGAAACCAAACAACATCCCAACATTGCTGGAAGAACAAGGGATTAAAACCATCAGGTCACAGGGCTTTATTTGGATGCATCATCTTTAAGGGCTAGCCGAAGAAAAGAGAGTGGAACAATGATCAACAATACTTGTTAAATGTCCTCTGTCTTGGTAGCCACTAACTTGTCCTCCTTTTGAATGACTGAAATAAGGCTAGTTAACAATTGCACACTAATTCTAGCATAATACAACCTTGTATTATAGTCATTATGCTTGAGAAACTTAGCTTTAGCTGCCCCTTGAGCCCCAGAAATTTCCGCCTTGCAGGCCAATCTCAGTAAGAATTTTGTCTTGTCCTTAATATATCTAATTCCAGGCAAGTGAGAAGCTAAATGGTTTATCTTCTGTTGAATATCCCTAAAGGATTGAACATGACAACTAGAGAGAGTCTTACTTTAGGCATTAGACTTAGATTTCATCACAGTCTAACCATCCTCTGCAACAAAGAAGGCCAACCCTTTTAATTATGCCCCTGCAATCCTCTTGCATAGGTCACATGTTCTCAAACTTAAAACCCTACCTCCCTTGACCCATGGGTTTATAAATCAGTTAAACTTCAATTGAGTTAACAAAATATTATCAGAGAGTTTGTCATTCAAATGAACAACCTCCGCTTTAGGGAACGAAATTGGATAATAGACAGTAGCACAAAATCTATCTGACCGTCCTTCACAAACTCATACCCTTCCCTCGTCTTCTACCATGTCTATTTATAGTCCTTGCATCTAAGATCATACTGTCCACATGCTAAGGTACCTTCAAATGCTTGTAAAATGTTTTGGTTCTTTAGAACCATATCCTTCTTCTTGTATTAGAAAATATCTTATTCAAGTCCCACTAATTACCCATGGGAGATTAGATTGACCTGTGAGAACAGTAAAAAGATTTTACATTTTCAACTTCTGGCCCATTTCTAGCCACCCATCAATATTCGTAAATCTCTATTTCCCTATAACACCTAAGTCTTTCACATCCACATCAATATGATTAAACTCCTATTAATGAGGCCTCATCCGAAACTAGGGACACCATACAAACTCCCCAGCTCGTTCCCTAGAAATTTAGCAAAAGACCTTGTTTGTCCGACAATAAGGACACCATAACCCTCATCCAAAATATAGAAGCCACAAATTTTACTTCTAATGTCTGATCAAGCTCCATTACCTACTCAAGAAAAAAAATATTACACAACCCTATTGGCCCTCACTGAGAATGAAATCTTCGTCTACATGTGAGAAGAATTAGAAGCTCAACAACTTCTTGTTGAGATCCTGAATGGCCACATCTTTTGCTAGTTTCCAAACATTTTTAATGGAATCTTTCATCACTCCAACATTGAACTGAGCTTTAGTATAGGGTTTGCCCAAAAGGCGGAGGGAAATATGATCACAACGATCTTTTGGCAATCTTGACTTCCTCCTCTATGAGTTCCAAATTCTTATATTCTTCCTTTAATGCCATTTGCACCACAAAAACCACTATACTTGATCACTACACAACCAGGTGGAGCAAACCATGAATCTTATTGCAAAGCAAAAACCTTAGACCTTAGAACCCTTTAACCACCCAAAAACACTAATATGATCACCCAAAAAGAACATCAAAGTGAACAAGCAAACTCTAAGAAGAGACTGAGCGAAGATCAATACCCAGCCCTACACCAGAGGCAAAGACAAAAACTTTATAGAAACCTGGGGTTTTTGTCGCCCTAGTTCAGGGGCAGAAAGTTTTTTTTAACTGAGCCCATTTTTTCCTGAGTTAACTTTATTTTAATAATTTTATTGATATAACTAAGCAATAAATATAATTATTCTTTTGTATGGATCAAACATAAAATAATTATTCTTTTCTTTTAATCAAAATTATATCAAGTGTTATTTATTTATATATTAAAATTAATTATTTTCATAAGTTACTTTAAAATTCTTTAATATGAAAGTCATAGTTGTTGCAATAAAATATGAAAGTCAAAATTTTGTCATTGTTTTGGATTTTAGTTATTCAATGGATCATATTTTTATTAAATTTAGGGAGAAAAAATTATTAAATTTGAAATGATTAAAAATATATTGCTATCATATTAATTATTGCATCAATTATACAAAAGTAGTCAATTCTTTTCATTGAATGTGATGTTGCATTAAATTTATTTACATTTTTTGACTATTGAAATGACTGTGCCATTTATGCGTGCAATTTATCTTGTTAAACATCTAATATGTTAATGTAATGAATCTTACTAAATTTTATATTAGATTGCACTAAGTATGTTTGAGTGATTACTTGTTATAACACATTATTTAATATCATGCTACAATATTTTTCCATCCCATGAAATAGTTTGTGTCTCTGCATCTGTTTTGGTGTCTAATGTTAAAATCAGTCAACAAATTAATTAACAATGCAAGGCTTCCATTACTGAAGCAACTATTGAAAAACATCAGGGCAACTAAAATAGTTATGAACATTGATTAAATACTATTCTACATTATTCATTGTCAAAAAACCTTCTAGTGTTTTATATACTTAAACCACGAACAATAGGAATAAAAGAGGATCTAAAACATTGTCATTATTATATCTGATTATGTTAGTGAGATAGAAACATTCTTCCTCTCATGCAATATGACAAATAAAGTTGATGTTCATATCTTCATGTTAATTAGTACGAGCATTGATAGAAGCCCACAAGTGCATGGATGTTGTATTTAGTAAAGATATCGTTACCACGAAGACCAATTGTAATGTATTGAGTTTTTGTCCTTTACAAGTGATAAAAAACCAATTTCAATTAAGAGGTTGAATGACACTATAACCTAATTGAAAAATTCAATTTATTAAAAACATCTAAGAATTTGTTTCACGTTGCAAAGATGTGGATCAATGCAATATATAATGTACTTGAACTATTATGGGGGATTAAAAGGGGTGCAATCGCATTTAGAATTCAATATTTTTGTTGAAATGAACTGAATTGCCTAAACAAACAAGTCATTCTTTAAATGTCCTTGTTTGGCATAAGTTATAGATCTTTGATCGGTAAAGGGTCATCTTAACAAGTAAATCTCCGTCAAGTATTGCTAAATCAAGTCCTATCTCGTCAATCAAATAACAAATTTTACCTTTCAGTCATTCACTTAACTATTTAGAATTAGTGAATGAATTAGGCTAAAATCAAATCACAACAATTTCACTCACATGATAATTCAACCAATCTCAATCAAAAATAAGTACAACTAAATAAAAATGAAGGATTCCAATATCAATACTTGGCTAACAACCTTTAGATTGAGAAAACTACTCAAACATGTTTAGATCAACAAAACTAAACAGAGTTTTGACAGAAGAAAACTTAGCATAATTGGAGATCCTTCAAGGGTTTCCCAACTTCGTAAGAGCTTCAAAACAGCAAGCACTTCTTCAACACTCATATTTAAAACTACTAAAAATCTAAACTAAACTTAGAAAAAATGGAAAAGGAATAGAAAACTAGAGAGAAGAGTTCCCTTTTTTTGCTGTGTTGCCTCTCTCTGTTACGAAAATGGTTTTATTTATAGAGAAACACGATCAATCTCAGCCACACGATGAAGGAAAACGAACAAGCTAGCAGTTATGGCCTCACCATGGACCATGACCTTCACCACAGACAGTCCGTGGAGGGCTCTATCTCAATGATCTTACGTTCTTTCTTCCTTCCACATGCATGCATGGTGTCTTAGGGGTATCCATGGGGACTCAAATTGCACCCAATTATGGTCAACTTTGGGGTAAAATAGTCAAAAAACCTGCAAAATACAAAAAAAATCATATCTGAGCGTAAAATCCAAAAAGGAGTATAAATTATAATATAAAGTACAAATTTCTCCCCAAGAATGGCACAAAATGACCTCAAAATAGTATGCACTTTAAGATATTATCAAATTCCCCCATGCTTAAACAATTGCTTGTCCCTAAGCAATCATGAAACTGAGGCTAAAGATAGGAATAATCTAGATGTAGAGCTTATCGTAGAGTTACAAATTTACCACTACTCTAGACATAAATAAGGATATAGCATAGGGGAGTAGGGATCGAATCCATGAGGAAAGATCATGTCAAAAAGTTAGTTTAATTCTAAATGATTTTACTACTCTAATTTATTATAACTTCTCTTTTGTATTTCTAAAATAAATCAAATTTAATAAATAAAATTCTGGAAAAATACTTAATATTACTCCTAAATATTCTAAATTTAATTTTGAAAATAAAACAGTAAATAGATATCCTAAATAATCTGAAAAATAAAAACAGAAATAGTAATACAACATTCAACTGAAAATTTAAACAGAAAATAACAAGCAGAAATTTAATATTAAAAATTACAAAAAGTAATCCAAATTAATATTCTGACTTTGTAACTCGAAAATTATTTGTAATTAATTTCAGAAAAATTACAACAGAAAATTAACCACAAAAAATGAAACAGAAAACAAAATCTGAAATTAGAAAAAAATAAACTACACTAATATAAATACGAAATTAAATAGAAAAATTGTCCAAATTGTAGGATATAATTTTATGGACTTAATAAAACCTAAAAAAAATGAAATAAAAATTAAAAAACGTAATTTTCGGATTTATTGAAATAAAAACCTGCACATATCCAATTCACGAAATAATTCTGAAAAATCATCAAATAATTTCCAAAAATTCCGAAATTAAATAGAGGTAGAATAGGACATTATATAAACCCTAGAATGGATTAAAATTTGAAAAAACACAAAAGGAACTATTTTTAACCTAATTTCTAACAAACCGGTAATTAAACAGCAAAACAAAATATAAATTAAATCTAAAAATTATAATCACACTAAAAATCAAAATCTAACTGATCTAATATTATTAGGACACTCCTAAAAGACTACGCTTTTGGGGGGGTAAACGAAATTTATATTAAAGCTAATAATTGAAGAATAAAAATTGATAAACTAAACAAATTAACTAAAAAGCAACAAATAATTATCAGAGATACCCAATTTATGAAAAATACTCAGTATAAGCTACATCCACCATGCAAATTAATATTTATCATCAACACACAAATCGATTTATTCATGAGTTAGACTGTAGAAGACAACCACCAGCCGATCTTCCCCGTTTTTCCTTATATTATAGTTTACTTAGGTCCACCCCTAATATAAACCCTACTAATTTTGATAACCCTTACATCAGCGTAAGAATTTAATTAAACTAGAGCATTACGTATTAGAAAAACATCATCTAATGCCTTGTAACCAATTTAATAGCAAACTGATTTAACAAAGATCTATAATGATTACCTAATTAAAAGAGATGGGTTTGAGCCATCTATAATTAATTAGAGTGATACTAATGATACTAATGCTTAAAAGACTATAACTTTTATGTATTAAAGCCTTTTAGACTATCATATAAATTCGTATTAAACTAACTAGTATGCATTCTAATTAATATAACACGAATATCATAAACAACAAATATTAATCGTTATAGAATCATGAATACAAATCAATTGGATAATAAAACATGAAACTTGTTTCAAAATAATTAATTTAGTATGGTTTCAAATAGATTATACTAAGCACAAAGGAATTACTCACTCATATTAAAAATAAAATCACAACAATTAACCAAAGCTTCCATGTTTAATAATAAACTAAACAAAAAAAATAAAATAAAATAAAGACAAGACAAAAGACAATACTACTTGGCTTTTATATTGGTGAGGCATTTGACGATGATGGTGAGGAGTTTAGATGGTGATGATGATGAAGTATGATGAGGAGATGTGATGGCGGCGTGGTGGAGGTGATGCGTGGGTGTTGAGGAGATGAAGGCGGGTGTTAAGTGAGTGCTACCATTGGTTCTTTTTCTGTCAAGCAGCCGTGGTGATTATATATGATAATGAGGAGAGTGAAGTATGGTTTTAGCTATAAGATTTTTTTTTCTTAGACTCCTTCTCTCCCAAGTCTTCTGGCTTCTCTTCAACTCTTGTAACTCTAGCCCAAATAAATCATTATGAAAATAATATTTTCCATAAATCATTATTTTGGACCGACTTGATAGCTTAGCGTGTAAAATCCGAACTTCAACGTCTTCTCTTCTCCTCTTTATTTTATTAATGCTTAACCTAAAATATATATAAAATAAAGTAAATTAGACAAAATAATATATATATTATAATCAAAATAATTATTAAAATAATGCATGATTTTTGGTTTAACAAATTCTCCCACACTTAGACTTTGGACGTCCTCGTGCAAAGAAATCTTAGACTCGATCCAAAAACTGACCCTCTTTCTTTCTTATAAAGTCATGCATAACTATGATATTTATAGTAGGCATTGGCTTGCTTTAAAAACAGTTTTATTGAAAATTAATTAGTTCATCCTCCAATAAGTGAATAACTACTAGACATCCAACTACCATCAAAGAGTTTCTTCATCAACCTCACAACATCTATTTAATGAAGTAACAAGAACAATAATCATCCATCTCTTTTAAATATGCATATGCCGATCAAGAGGTCTAAAAAATTTATAATAGAAAAATTGATGTACGATATGGCTATAGAGGCAATTGAACTAGGTAGAATAACTCATTGAATTGATTCTAAACTTGCCTTGTATTTATTTTTTTTTCTTCTTCTTATGTTTTTTTTTTTTTTTCCTTCTTATCTTTCAAACTCTAATTGCACGCATATTCGAGGCCCATATAGGGTCTTAAAAATTAAACACTCCCTGTCTCACACTCACCCGAATAGAGGTGTTAGAGTAAACATTTTATTTTCATCATTACTTTTATTTATTTTATTGACTCACTAGTATAGGAAGCAAGTTTTCCAGTGGCAGTATTGCCTCAAAGGGTAGCACCCAGTAGCGCATGCCTCACAGGGGTACTTGTCATTCTTGATTTTAACTCTCTTTTTTTCTTTTTTTTTAATTAAAGAAACAAGAAAAGTCACAATTTTAATGAGTTATTATACTAATTCAATAGTCTAGAAAATGGGTTAAGTCATTTTATTACATCTAAAGCGGATACAATACATGACCAAATAAGATGAACAATCATGACAGTTACTCATTAAAGAGAAATATGGGGATCAACTCAAACTTCTCTGAATAGCTAGCATGCTCAGAAGTCTTCACTCATAGAAGAATAGACTATAAATAGCTTAAAAAAAATTTTAAGCAAGCAAGCTTAGCATAAACTCATATCATACATTATTTATAAGGAAAAAAAAATTTTTTACTCGTTTTTTTTTAAACATGAATAAATACTGCAGGAACTAAAATATGAATAAACATGAATTTGTTTTTAAAAAACATGAATAAATACTGCAAGAACTAAATGCAGGATGCACCCCCGACACTTAATTCATGCATTGTCCCTAATGTATGCTAATTAATAAAAGAAAAGAAGATGCTGTAAGCGAATTAAAAGCTTCCCTAAAAAATATTGGGTTACCTCCCAACCAGCGCCTTTGTTTACAGTCATTGGCTCCACGTCATGAAGCTCATGGATCCTCTAGTTGAATTTCCTCCACTAAGCATATCTGATTTTTTTACTTTCAAACACCTCAAACGTATGCTCCTTTTTGTTTTCGATCATGCAACCACTCCTTAATCTCATAAACTTAAGCAAACTATAAAAATAAAACACTAGAGCTAAAACAAAACAATAAAAGTAGTAAAATTAAATAGAAGTAAACTAACGATCTTATTTTCTTTCCCGGCAACGGCGCCAAAATTTGTAGAGCTTGTCGTAGAGTTACAAATTTACCACTATTCTAGATATAAATAAGGATATAGCATAGGGAGTAGGGATCGAATCCACGAGGAAAGATTATGTCAAAAAGCTAGTTTAATTCTAAATGATTTTACTACTCTAATTTATTATAACTTCTCTTTTGTATTTCTAAAATAAATCAAATTTAATAAATAAAATTCTGAAAAAATACTTAATATTGCTTCTAAATATCCTAAATTTAATTCTGAAAATAAAACAATAAATAGCTACCCTAAATAATCTGGAAAATAACAACAGAAATAATAACACGACATTCAACTGAAAATTTAAACAAAAAATAACAAGTAGAAAATTAATATTAAAAATTATAGAAAGTAATTCAAATTAATATTCTGACTTTGTAACTCCAAAATTATATGCAATTAATTTCAGAAAAAATTACAACAGAAAATTAACCCCAAAAAATGAAACAGAAAATAAAATCTGAAATTAGAAAAAAATAAACTGCACTAATATAAATACGAAATTAATTATAGGATATAATTTTATGGACTTAATAAAACCTAAAAAACATGAAATAAAAATTAAAAAACGTAATTTTTAGATTTATTGAAATAAAAACCTGCACATATCCAATTCATGAAATAATTCTGAAAAATTATCAAATAATTTCCATAAATTTTGAAATTAAATAGAGGCATAATAGGACACTATATAAACCCTTGAATGGATTAAAACTTGAAAAAAACACAAAAAGAACTATTTTTAACCTAATTTCTAACAAACTGGTAATTAAATGGCAAAACAAAATATAAATTAAATCTGAAAATTATAATCACACTAAAAATCAAAATCTAACTGATCTAATATTATCAAGACACTTCTAAAAGACTACGCTTTTGGGGGTGTAAACCAAATTTATATTAAAGCTAATAATTGAAGAATAAAAATTGGCAAACTAAACAAATTAACTAAAAAGCAACAAATAATTATCAAAGATACCAAATTTATGAAAAATACTCAGTATAATCTACATCCACCATGCAAATTAATATTTATCATCAACAACAAATCGATTTATTCATGAGTTAGGGTGTAGAAGATAACCACCAGCGGATCTTCCCCGTTTTTCCTTATATTATAGTTTACTTGGGTCCAACCCTAATATAAACCCTACTAGTTTTGATAACTCTTACACCAGTGCAAGAATTTAATCAAACTAGAGTATTACGTATTAGAAAAATATCATCTAATGCCTTGTAACCAATTTACTAGCAAACTAATTTATCAAAGATCTACAACGATTACCTAATTAAAGGAGAAGGGTTTGAGCCATCCATGATTAATTAGGGTGATACTAATGATACTAATGCTTAAAAGACTATAACTTTTACGTATTAAAGCCTTTTAAACTATCATATGAATTCGTATTAATCTAACTAGCATGCATTCTAATTAATATAACACGAATATTATAAACAATAAATACTAATCGTTATAGGATCATGAATACAAATCAACTAGACAATAAAGTATGAAACTTATTTCAAAATAATTAATTTAGCATAGTTTCAAATAGATTATACTAAGCACAAAGGAATTACTCACTCATATTAAAAATAAAATCACAACAATTAACCAAAGCTTCCATGTTTAACAATAAACTAAACAAATAAAATAAAATAAAATAAAATAAAGTAAAGACAAAAGACAATACTACTTGGCTTTTATATTGGTGAGGCGTTTGACGATGATGGTGGGGAGTTTAGATGGTGATGATGATGAAGTATGATGCGGAGATGTGAGGGTGGCGTGGTGGAGGTGATGCGTGGGTGTTGAGGAGATGAAGGCGGGCGTTAAGTGAGTGCTGCCGTGGGTTCTTTTTCTGTCAAGCAGCCGTGGTGATTATATATGATGATGAGGAGAGTGAAGTATGGTTTTAGCTACTAAGATTTTTTTCTCTTAGACTCCTTCTCTCCGAAGTCTTCTGGCTTCTCTTCAACTCTTGTAACCCTAGCCCAAATAAATCATTATGAAAATAATATTTTTAATAAATTATTATTTTGGACCGACTTGATAGCTTAGCGTGTAAAATCCGAACTTCAACGTCTTCCCTTCTCCCTTTATTTTATTAATGCTTAACCTAAAAAATATATAACAAAGTAAATTAGACGAAATAATATATATATATTATAATCAAAATAATTATTTAAACAATGCATAATGTTTGGCTTAACAGTATAATCTTTTCAGGAAGACATCAGTCGTAGAATCAATAACCAAATCAACCCAAGAAGTTTACCCCTAAAGTGATGAAAAATTTTACGAACAAATAGGGGAAGGAAATTTTTGAAAAGGTAAGAACAAACACATCAAAATATTAAATCAGTTACTCAAATCAACTTGAATAATTGTATTGACCTATTACAATAAATCGAGCTTAAAAGAACCAATAACCTCACATTAGAGATAAGACATTCATCACTCATGTGTTTAAAATAAAATGCGATTCTCTCAAATCTCATTCCACATAACCAAATCAACCATAAGCTTGATAAGACTCTCCAATTCTCCACCATTATAATGCAAACCACACAAGGCAATCATGAGAACTTTTAAGGGTTGTTAAATGGGTAAAGGTGAGGAGGGAAAAAATGTTTTGGGATTTATGGAGCTAAAATCCAAAGACTAAGAGTATAGACCATCATTTCCTAATTTAAACATACTCCTTAAAATATCAACAATATCCCCAAGTGATGTCGCAAGTGCCTAATATATAAAACCAATTCCAAATCATCTTATTGCATGTTTTTTCTTTTTCTTTTTTGAACATATACACATTTTTTTCCCAACACATCTTTGGTGTACTTCGTTTTCTTTTCGCCTTTTTTGTTTCTTACTTTTTACTTTTTTCTCTTTTTTTACTCGAAAAGGATAACAACAAAGGAAACTATGCATTTTCAACTCTTTTCTTGTAATTCACAAAACAAAACCCAATTGACTTTGAAGGGGAAAAAAAAGCATGAATCCCTTATCATATCCAACCAAATACCCATAAAAGATTATTGTCCACAAACGACTCCCAATCGACTATGAAAGCTCTATAGCCTTGGTTAAAAAGGTAAGACATATGTATTTGGCCAAAGATAATAATATAGGTTATTCATCAATAAACACGGTAAAGGCTCAAAGGCTTAGCAAGGGATAAATTATTTACATAAGGGTGGCTATTTGGTCAATGTAGCTTATAACTTCAAAGAATGCCTCAATCATGTTGCCTAAATGTGGATGCTAAATGTGGTCTTGAACAACAGTCAAACCAAGTTCTAGAGATTTGAAATCTGAGAAGAGTCACACATGAAAAGAAATATGAAGCTAAGTTGATGAATTAGTCTATTGAGGGTCAAAATCTCACGGGACAAGGCTCATCTAGTTCTTAGAATTTCATATACCAAACACGCATGCCAAGAATCATTAAGCAAGCAACTCATATCTAATATGAATGTTAAAACATGAAGTATAATTCGAAAACACTGAAACAAACATTTTATTCACAAATGGGCCTAACAAAAATAGTTAAAATAGGCAGAAGAAGGTCACTTAGTCTAAAGACTCATCATCAGAAGATTTGTAGGCCTTGTTTTGTTCTTATTTTCAATTTTCTTGTGTTTTTCTTTGTTTTAGATTTTTCTGAACTTTTAGTTTTTTTGGCTTTTTTTTTGGGCGACTAAAAACTAAAAGGTGTCAAAACAAAACTAAAACGAAGAAAGAAACCGAGAAAACAAAATGTTCAACCTAAAAATGCAAACTAAACCTAAAGACACAAATTTTCACACATCCACAACACACATATATACAACCATGAAAAACTAGAACAACTCCCCCATGCTTAGACAATGTATTGTCCTCAATGCAAGCATGAGACTCTAAAAAGGAGTAGGAGAGGCTGAAGGAGAAGAAGGAGGGTGGGGTCAAGAAATGTGATAGTCTCGCCAAGTCTTTAAGCAGCCCTAAAGTCTGAAAAATATTGGTTCTGGGAGGCAATAATCCCACATAGCTCATCATGGTGCTCCTGAACAAAGCCCCAGAGTGAGGCATGCTCAGTTTCTACATAAGCTCGTAGAGAAGCTTGCTCCTCTTGGATTGACCCAAGGGTAGCATGCAGGTCAGGATAGTCATAAAATGAGGATGGTTGGGAGGAACTAGAAGCCCCTAGGGTGAGGAGGCAAAGGAGGTGGGGTAGGTCACACCAACTCTTGATCATCGGGTAAAAAGTAGAAATTGGCCCGGTTCAGGAGAGAAGTGCGATCAATATTTAGGAGAGGCACTAGCCGGTTCCCAGGACAAATCCCACAAATATGCTACCATCAAAATTTCATTTGTTCGAAAGCAACCAAGTTCAACCACTCCGAATCTGTGACTCTTCCATCAGGGTTCGGTTCAACTCCAACTAACTTAGCAATGGGGGTAGTAAAGCCCCCAATGACAATCCTATGTGCAGAAATGACCCGGGGTCAATCCGATCACCTTCAAGCATGCTATACAAAAAATATAAGTCATACAGACGTGGCACATTTATAATATCCTCCCGGGCAAACAAACCACAAGCTAGCAACCGTTGGGTCACATGAATACAGGGGTTTCTGATAACTGTGCCTTTGGAATTAGTAGTTTCATACCGACAATCCCCAGAAAGTTCGTGCCAAAAAGTATTCGGATTAAATTCCTTAGGGACATGTCAGTGTGGGAGGTCCATACTTGGTGAAAAACCAAATATACTATTAAAGGCACTCAAATTAAGGTCATAAAACTCTCTATTAAGATAAAAGGAAATGTGGTCCTCTTGACATCGAGGGCCACTCATAATCTCAGCATGCAACAGGTTTAGGAATCCAAGTGTGAGGTCCCGATTGGTATGGTCTCTAGTTTCCAAAAATTGGTCCATCCTGCCCCGAGCAAACAACCAATGAATGTCATCTAACAATCCCAAATGATTTAGCACATCCCCATTATAATATCGAGTAGCTACCACAAGTTTACTACTCAAAGTATTATACCTAGTAATGTGTTCAGAATTAGTTAAACCAAGGGGTGTGGAATGTTACCTCGGTTTCTTATGGTGCTTGATGTACAGGAGCTTCAGGGAGCTCGTTTTGGGTTTGACTTAAAGTCCCAGCTTCTTGTGCGGTTCTTGCCTTCTTCTTTGGTGCCATAGTGGTGTAATGTAGATAGGAAAAACTTAGAAAATTAAACTAAAAAAATGAGATGAAAAAAAGCTAGAAAATGCAAAATTTGAGAAAAGGGAAGTAAATGGTGAACAAATATGGAATAAAAATGGAATTTGGAAGAATAAAGTGAAAAATGGAGTTGTGGAAGTTGTGGGTATGGAGATTAGACCTGGCAAATGGGTCATTCAGTTCGGGTATAGGTTGGGTCAAGTTTGTGTTGGGTCATGTTCGGGTTAAATGACATTTCGGGTCATTTCGGTTTGGGTCGGGCATGGTTTGGTTCGGGTCAACTAATTTTTGGTCAAATACGCTCGTCATGCCAAAACAAGAAACTTTGTAGAAAATTGCGGGTTGGGTATGGTTCGGTTCGGGTCAATTCAGGTTTCGGGTCCACTTTTGCGTAAGCATATTTCGGGTGTCGGGTCGTATATGGGTCCGGGTCGTTCGGTTCGGGTTTTGGGTCTTGGGTCAGTTTTGCCAGGTCTAATGGAGATAGGAAATGGGAGAGAAAGAAGGCTTGAAAGTGAGAATAATCTGAGATTTGGGGTTAAGTTGAAGAAAGGAAGTAAAAAGGGAAGAAATTTGATGGTTTTTGGTGAAAAATTGAACGTTTAAGGTGAAGTGTTTTTGGAGGTTTTAGAGAGAGAATGGAGTGTTTAGAGAGAGAATGTGCTGAGTTTGAGGAAGCAGATGAAAAGAATTGGGTCAAAGAGAGCCTTGAAAACCATTGACCATAGACGCGGGGCTCATCACAGACCGTGGTGATGGCCACGGTCTGTCCGTAGTCAGCTCTGGTCTCGACTCTTTTGTGCTTTTCTCTCCTTTTTTACTTTTTCTTCTTCTTTAGAGCCTTCACGAACTGCGGTGCTCCCCGTGAAGGCTCTAAAAGACCTCTTATTTCTTCTTTCTTCTCTATTTTTTTTAGGTTAATTAATTTCTAGTGGAGGTTCTAAAGTCCAAAAATAACACAAAACACAGTAAAAGAGTACGTATAAATGGGAAAAAGTAAAACAAACACTTGGGTTGCCTCTTAAGAAGGCCTCATTTAAGGTCAGGCGCTTGACCTTTCTTCTATTCTGCTTCGGGTTCAATGAAAATGTTGATGTCGTTTTTATCACGAACCATGAAATTGAAATCTTTCAACTGAAGGTACCACCTCAGATACCAAGATTAGAGGTCCTTCTTCATTGTCAAATGATGCCATAGCGTATTATCAACATATAAGATAAATTGATAGCGGACTCCATCAACCGAATCATGTTCAGTCCCAAGATTAAAATCTAGTTCGACTCCTTCCATAGGAGATAAAGAAACAACTACTTGAGTGAACCTGCAATAATCACATATGGAAGATTCATTAGAAGCATAGGCCTTAACCTCAAGTATGCTAGGTGGCATAGGAGCAGCACACTCCACCTTAATATAACTATGGTCGGGATCCTTAGTAGAAACTCAATCAGAATCAAAAGGGTCAGGACAACGGCAACCATCCTCTATTTTAATTTTAGGAGAAAGGGGAAATATATCAGATAGGGAAAAATTGGGGGAAGGAACTTTCTTGTCCATAAAACAAAACATAGCATAACATCGCCTACTTCAAATGTTATTCGCCCCCCTTTTACATCAGTAATACAACCTAAAGTAGCCAAAAAGGGCTACCAAGATAATTTGGGCATCATTAGTCTTAGTTATATAAGCAATGATAAAATCTTCTAATACCCAGAAATCTCCTATTTTTACGGGCACATCCTCCAATGTACACAAAGGTCGCATTTCAAAACCATCGGCTAAATAGAGTGAAAAGGGTGTGGGTGGTAACGGTCCCAAATGAAGTTTATGAAACATAGAGTAGGGCATCAAACTAACACTTGCACCAAAGTCACATAGGGCTCTTTCAATCTTCATTTTTCATACGACACAGGGGATAGAAAAGCTATCTGGGTCGGGAAGCTTATGGGACAAGACTTTGGAATCTCAAAGCTATCATTTTCTCTAAAAGCCATGGGCTCGCCACCATCATTTCTCTCCTTACTCTTAGCCATGATCACTTCTCTACCCTCCTTAAGTGTTATGTCCTCAGGATCCTCTACCCCTTCTTTCAAGATAACACAGTTACAATGTTTACGAGGGCTAGATTCGGGTTTACTAGGCAGTCTACCCGGAGGTGTAGATAAAGGAGTAGCTTGTTGAGCTATTTGGGCTTCCAACATCTTATTATGAGCAGTAAGCACATCAACCTTAGAGGCAAATTACTTAATGTACTCATCTTGCTTTTGTTGATCCAAAAGCATATTCTCCATCATAAACTCTAAGTTGGACTTTTGAGATGCTTATTGAGGATAGGATGGCCTTTGAAATCCAGGAGGCGGTCTAAAATTCTTTTAGGGCACGAGTGGGGCATTAGACTTATTAGAGAAATTATGGTGATTTCTCCAACCTAGATTATACATGCTAGAGAAATGGTCATTTGTTGGTCTAGGGTGGTAGTTGTTTACGTAATTGACTTGATCACTTATATCTTGGGCAAAAGGACTACATACTTGATAATGCATAGTCAAATGATCAACTAATCCACATATATCACATGATGGGGAAGATGTACTTGAACTAATAGAATTAACATTCAAGTGTTCCAACTTTTAAGATAAACCATCAACTTTAAAAGAAAGCATAGAAATAACATCTAATTCTAGCTTACCTCCAACCTGCTTAGGATGGGCTCTTTCAGACGACCATTCGAAATTGTTAAGCGTCATCTCTTCTATAATATTGTATGCTTCATCTTCAGTTTTGTTCCTTAGAGTACCTCCTGCTGCCATATCAATAGTAGACTTCAATGATTGGGTGACTACATTCTGAAATGTCTGCACAACCAACCATCTTTGAAGACCATAGTGAGGGAATAATCATAAAAGATCCTTAAATCGCTCCCAGGTGTCATAAAGAGTCTCATCTTCCTTTTGAGAGAAAGTAGTGATTTCATTCTATAGGCTTACTGTCTTACTTAGAGGAAAGAACTTAACAAAAAAAACTTTCGTGAGCTCATCCCATGTCATTATGCATCCTAGAGGCAATGAGTGAAGCCACGCCCTCGCCTTACCCCTAACTGAAAAGGGAAATAGGTGTAAGTGGATGACATTGATAGAAACTCCGTTGAGCTTTAACATATCACACACCTCTAAAAGGACTGAGAGCTGTAAGTTTGGATCTTCTAGCAGGATGCCTCCGAGCTAAGCTTGTTGTGCCATGGATATAAGGGTTAGTTTGAGCTCAAAGTTGTTTGCTTCTACATTCGAACGAGCGATGCTCAAGGAAATGCCTTAGACTCTTGGGGTAACAAAATCCCAGAGTGTCGTTCTTTGGTCAGCTCCTCTTCCTCCCATGGGTGAAGAAATTGCTTGACCCTTGAGTCTTTGCTCTTCTACCCATAATGTCTTTCTCCTAGAGCTAAAAGTCCTTTTGATTTATGGATCAAATTCAAATGAAATAGGACTTCGCATATAAAGGAGAAATCTGCAAAATTAGTAACAAAACTATCAACGTAAATAAAACATATAAAGAAAAAGAAAACTATGATAAAATGCTTAGTTATTTTCTAAGGGCTAACTCAATATCCACAAATTTGGTCCCCGGCAATGGCGCCAAAAACTTGCCTTAAGCACGCAAGCGCATGGGTGTTGTAGTTTAGTAAAGATATCATTCCCGCGAAAACCAATTGTAATCTATTGAGTTTTTGTCCTTTAAAAGGTCTAAGTAAGAAATTTCAATTAAGAGGTTGAAGGACACTATAACCTAATTGATGAATTCAATCAATTAAAAACATAAAGGAATTTGTTGCACCTTATAAAGATATGGATCAATGCAATATATCATGTACTTGAGCTATTATCGGGGACTGAAAGGGGCATAATCGCATTAAGAATTCAATCTTCTTTCGAAATAAACTGAATTGCCTAAACTAATAAGTCATTGTTTCAAATGTCCTTGTTTAGCATAAGTTATAGATCTTTGATCGCCAAAGGGTCCTCTTAACAAGCAAATCTCTTTTAAATATTGATGAATCAAGTTCTATCTTGTCAATCAAATTGCAAGTTTCAACTTTCAGTCATTCACTTAACTATTTAAAATTACCGAATGAATTTGGCTAAAATTCACGCAACAATTTCACACACAATATAGAATTCAACCAATCCCAATCAAGAACAAGTACAACTAAATAAAGATGAAAGATTCCAACATCAATACTTAGCTAACAATCCCTAGATTGAGAAAACTACTCACACATGTTTAAATCAACAAAACTAAACAAAGTTTTGAGAGAAGAAAACTTAGCACAATTGGAAATCCTTCAAGGGCTTCTCAATTTTGCAAAGGCTCCAGAACAGCAGGCAGTTCTTTAACACTCACACTTAATATTACTAAAAAGCTAAACTAAACTCAGAAAAAATGGAAAAGGAATGGAAAACTAGAGAGAAGAGTTCTCTTTCTTTGCTGTGTTGCCTCTCTCTGCTATGAAAATGACTTTATTTATAGAGGAACACGATCAACCTCAGTCACACGATAAAGGAAAACGAAAAGGCTAGCAGTTATGGCCTCACCACAGACCATGGCCTTTACTACGGGCAGTCCGTGGAGGGCTCTGTCTTGATGATCTTCTATTCTTTCTTCCTTCCACGGCCATGGTGACTAGGGGGTGTCCATTGGAGTCAAACTGCATTCAATTATGGTCAACTTGGGGTAAAATGGTCCAAAAACCTACAAATAACACAGAAAAGAACCATACCCGAGCGTAAAACCAAAAAAGAAGTATAAATTATAACATAAAGCACATATTTCTCCCTAAAAATGGCACAAAATGACCTCAAAATAGTGTATACTTTAAGAACTTATCGAAGCTTGTACAAAAAAGAAAAAAGTTCATGCCTTTATGATCACCCTACTCAAATATGTCTGCACCACCTGCTATCGGATGACATGGATAATACTAAGCAGGATACAATATGTCATTATTAATGGTGGATACTGAAAGTAATAGAATTTGCACATGTAGGAGGAGGTACCATGTATAATAAGATGTATATATCTAAGCAGATCATGATTAACTTAATTGAAAGCATGCCCATCAAAAATCATAACCAAAAATGAAAGACATATTATCAAGCAAAGTGAACATGAAATCAGCATGTAGAAATAAATACTCATAGTTGGTGATGTTGAGATTTAGAAGTAATAAATAATAGATTCAATATCAATAAAGTCTAATACTGGCAATGTCAAGATGTATCTAGAACAGCTTTCCCAATGGACATTAGAGACACAACTTAACAGATAAGCATGTTGTGTAAACTCACTTCACTTATCATTGGTAAGAAAGGCCTACAAATAATTTAGTTATGTATAATCATGTACGTGAAGCACTAATATTTTCTTTGCTCCTTCTACTTTTACGTTTGGTATATGAGGATAAAAGTGATTATATTTTTATTAACATTCTTACTTAATTGTGGTGTGTAAAGGGTGTAATTGTGTTAAAAGAGCAAGATTAGATAGAAGTTTGATTGAAGAATTTTTCTAGGCTTTGGAGAAAAATATTCAATTTAAGGAGAGTACTGATAGAGAAAAAATAACATTGAATATGAGTTTATTAGAAATGATCGGTTTGATTTTCTTTTTTTTTTGGTTGGGAATTGACCAATTTTGATTGACCATAATTAAGGAAATAATGAAGTAAAGAATATAATTTTTGATATCTATCTAAATAATTGCTTTTTATTGGCTGGGATTGCTTCAGGAAGCAGGGCTTTGGGGGCATTAAAAGTGGTTGTTTTTTTTGTTTGGAAAATGACAATTGAATTAGTCATAGTTATTTAGTTATGATTTAAATTTGTATTTGTAGTTTTCTTTCTTCTAGTATAGTCGTCATGACTCGTCACTAAACAAAACCTTAATTTATAAGCAATTTTTCATGATCAAATTTCCATTAGATCAATGTGATTGCTCATCATATGATAGAAAAGTGGATATTAGATTATGAATATTAAAAGAAAAAATAACAACTAGTGCTCACTTTATATTAGATAAATACTCAAGGTCATATAATTTCTAAATTTATATCAATCCCTATAGACACAAATTTCAAGCCTAAAGTAAATTAGACACGAAATTGAGTAACAAATTAAATTTTTGTAGTGATGTTTTGTGTGTAGGTGCAATCTTTAAATTGAATACAATCAAATAATCCTCTGATTCAATCCCTTTGTGACGTATGTAATTTGAAAGCGTGATCTCAATCACTATAAAGTTAGCCAAAAAGCTCTGAAATGGTCATTGTTTTCTATCTGTAAAGGGTTGATTGCAGTTTCTAAAGCTTTGCATGTTTTGATCCTTCTTGCTTGGTCGCTAGATGTTGCTTGTAATCTCAGCGTCTGAATTATGCAAATGTTAAGTGTATGGAAAGTGAAGGGAGGACTCCTATTTGTAGGCTCCACTAGCCTATGGTTAGAGTTTAGCTTTAGCTTAGTGTCACGGACAAGAGTCCCACGTCAGAAAAGTGATGGGAGGGTCCTGGGCTTATAAACGGTGGCGCTGCATACCCCATCAGACTGACCTTTTGAGGAGACGGTAACGACCCTGTTACAATTGGTATCAGAGCCAATCCAGACCCGACTTCGATATCTTGCCAAGCGCTCTGACAAGCAGGGTAGGCAGGGGGCCCCATCTATGACAACGGCGTCACAGGATTGGGTGGGGGAGAATGTCACGGACAAGAGTCCTACGTCAAAAAGGTGATGGGAGGGTCCTGGGCTTATAAACGGTGCCGCTACATACCCCATCAGACAGGCCTTCTGGGGAAAGGATAATGGCACCGTTATATTAGGAACATATTTTGAACAATTATCACTTTATTTTAAATAAAAATATTACTATCTATTACATCATCAACGACACATGGAGGCCTCTAATTCGCTGAATTTTAACCACACTAATGTTTAACCAATTGGGTCCACCAAAATCAACCTAACAATTGGCAATTTATGATTGGTCGAATTAATATTATTTTTTACACATGGCACCAGGCGATTTGTCATCGAATTTTTACCTCCTACGAATGCCTCCTCCAGGGTTGGCCGTGTACACGAACCTAGAGTGTTTTTTTTTTTTTTTGGGCGGTTGAGTCTCGAATACTTAACTGATGCAAATGATCAAAGAGTTGATTAGTATTTTTTTAATCACCAAGTAATTCGATGACTTGATGCTTAAATTTAATAGGTTGCACTTGATTAACTACCCCCCTAAATGGACATAAGGTCGATAAATGCCCAAGGTTAGGAAATCACTTGAAGCCTAAGTACCTTTTTTTCCCCTAGTGAGTGAATCTTAGTAGTCTTTGTAGAGATAATCAACAATTCATTCACAAATGGGACTTTCCAAATTGTGATAAACATTAACTGCTATACTTAAAGATAATAAAGGGCAGAAAATTTTTTATAAGAGATAATTTTGCTTGTAGATTTGTGATAAAATATTATCAACAACTTTCGATAAACTTGATCAGTAACTTACTCCTTCCATTTAGCCTATTTTCCTGAGAAAATTGCTTTTGGTGTGTTTAATGATTTAACCCTGAATATGAAGCACTCTTTTCAACAACAATTGAAAAGTTCACTCCAAAGACAGAAGATGACATCATAAACATCTGTCAAGAAGCTGAAAAGATATATGCGGCCTTATCATCCTTTGATGCATATTATTTGAGGATAAGCAATACTATTGAGGCATATTTGAACAAAGCTGAATAGTACCTCAAGCTAAAAGCCTAGCTAGAAGATCAGGGAAACATTCGCTTTACTAGAAATGGTTGGTACACAGTTTGATGAGGCAACTACTGCTATTTCCCAAGCTCATGAACGAAAGAAATTTCTTGAGGCTGCCAAGCAAAAGCAAATGAGCAGGAGTTGCATGACAAATTAGAAGAGACTGAGGCTTCATTATGGAAAGCCAAAGACGACATATCCCTTCTTGAAAGATAGATCAGTGATTTAGATGCCGCCCTCGAAGGTACCATAAAAGAAACAATTCAAGTTGAAGTGGTAAGAAAGTGTGTCCAAGAACTTTTAGGCACATTGGATGTCTAAACTATGCATAGTGTCCTTGTCTAAGATTTTTTTTCCTCACTTCTTCTTTGTTTGTAACTTGTTATTTTTTTCATTTTAGACTATGTATAGTTTTGTTGGATTTAACTTTTATTATATTATAATAACATAAATCTCTTAATTTCAAGCATGCAATAATATGTAGCAATGCAAACCATCAAAACAAATGAGCAACAACAAATTTTATTTATTTATTTTTTATGGCTATGCTTGGGGATATGCCTAAGTTGCCTATGTACCTAAAGGGAATCTAACACCTTAAAGGATCAAGCCATACATTGTTCAAAGAAACAAGAACTTCCTTTTCCTTTTTTATTTTTTTGTTCTTCACAGTTTAGGCTCTTCTGGGTCTGGAGTATTACAGGGGAATTTGATTTGAATGAATGAGCAGTTTAGGCTCTTACTTAGGAGCTTTACAAACATAATACTTTAAAAATAGTAATGCTTTAAGAACTTACCATTTATGGGAGTTAAACCATCTTGTAGGCACCATTTGCATAGACATCTTTGACCATATAAGGATCATCACACTTGGAAGTGAACTTGCTTCCAGTCTTGTGAGAGATGATGGTCGGCCTTTTCACCACAAGCACCTAGTCTCCAACATGGAACATATATAGCTGAACCTTTTTGTTGAATGCTCTTGATATCAAGCCTAGTATCATTCTAACTTCTATTTTGCTGATGTTTTTTCTTATCAAGGGCCTCCGGCTTGGCTAGGAGAAGCTCGTGATTTTGTCCTCCATCAAGCGTTCTCAGATGATGATGTGAACTGATAGGATTTTGAGCTCAAACGATAGCACAACTTCAACCCCATACACCAAAGCAAAGGTGACCAATTGTGTTAGCATCTTATATGTGGTTTGGTATAACCTAAATAGTATCTCCTAGGCTTTCATACCAATCCTGTTTAGAGTTTTTGTGACAATATTTTGAGTAAGTTACAAAGTGTTTTCTTAGAGGCTTTCGCCAGGCCATTTGGATAAGGGCATTTTGCGTAGAAGGCTTGTATTAGTTAACTTTAAACTTCTCGCACTAGTTGGTCGTTAGGCTATTAAAGAATGGGTTATCATTATCAATGATGATGTACCTAGGTACACCATATAGATAGATGGTATGCATAGTTATAAAGTGGATTGCATTTTCTTTTTTGACCTTCCTTAGTGGAATTGCTTCTGCTGATCATTTAGAGAAATAATCACTGGTAGGCAAGATGTAGGAGTGGTTAGTACACGACTTAGGCTTGATTTGTCCAATGATGTCAAGCCCCCATGCATCAAAAGGCTAAGATGCAATTTTAGCGTAAAGAGGTCCTCAAGGTTGATATATGAAGTTAGCATAAAACTGGTAAGCATCACAACTCTTTGTTAACTGGTAAGCATCACAACTCTTTGTTTAATTTGTGCAATCTTGCACAATGGTAGGCAGTAATAACGCATCCCCTTAATGCGCTCATGTAGCCTAGACCCTAATTGATATGCTCCACATACACTTGAATAAGCCTCCGCCATTGCTTTCTTTTCTTCTTGCATATCTAAGTCTCATAGCCAAAGGCAAGAAAGTGTGTGGATGGAGTGTCCATTATAATAAAGAAAGCATGGAGGCCCTCTGCTACATTTCCGTCTTATAACTTTGGTCACTAGGGAGTTTCCCATGCTCTGAATACTCTGATCAGTTGGCGTCAGTCTTCTTCATCTATCTTAAGAACATAGATTACATTGGTGTCTTCCTCTGAGTCTTCATTATTAGGCAAAACAACCCAATAGCTACATATTGGGATAGTTATATCCTCTTCTACGCCTAGCGTAAAAGTAGCTGTAAGGCTTGTAAACGTGCCAGCCATCTTATTGGCACTGCTAGGCATATGTTCTAGCTTAACAATGTATAACTTGTCTAGCAATCGTAAAGTATGCTTGTGATACGGGACAAGGTCTCTTTCCTAACTTCGTATTCCTTAAACAATTGATTGATGACCAACTGCGAGTCATTGTATATGTTGAGGCCTCTAATTTCCTTCTCAGTAGACATTTGAAGACCTAAGTGGAGCACCTGATACTTTGCTATCTTGTTATAGCATAATTGAGTAAGGATTAATGAATATGGGAGAATGTGTTTTTTAGGAGAGACAAAACTACTCCTGCACCAGTGCTATCTTGTCTTGTAGCCCCATCAATATACATTTCCCATAGATGGAGGATATCAATGAAGAACACACTTTCCCTGTAAAATCATCATTTAGTTCCTAATAATAAAAAATTGGGTATCTGTTGAGAAATCTATGAGTGGTTACCCCTTAACCGCCTTTTATGGTGCATAGATAAGGTTGTACGACTTCAAGATTATAGACCACTTAATAAGTTGCCTATTTAGGATTGACCTTGGCAAGATCTACTTGATGGGATCAGTTTTACGGACCACCTACATTGCATAAGCTTATATGTAATATCGTAATGTTTGAATGATAAAGATGAGTGACAAATAGCTCTTTTCAATTAGAGGGTACTTTAATTCAGCACCAATCAATGTATGAATATAGTAGTATAGAGCAATTTCCTTTCCTCCTTATGCTTCTAAATGCATGACACTCCTAGTGATTTCTCCTGAGCTGCAATATAGAGTATAAGAGGTTTTCCAGGAATTGGTGCCCCCAGTATAGGAGGACTGGAGAAATATTTACTTGTTTTTCTTAAAAGCCATACAGTACGACTCGTTCCACTCAAAGCGTGAACCTTTCTTTATGAAATGGCTAAAGAGATAGCAGCATCCAGTAATATTTGGGATAAATCTGTGGACATATTCCAAGCAACCTTAAAGAGCGCAAAGCTCCTTGAGATTCTTCGGCTTAGGCATATCTTGGACTCCTCTAATCTTAGATTGTTAAATCTTAATCCTCTGTGGTGACGATGAAACCTAATAACTTTCTAGAGGGCATTAGAGTGAATTCAACTTCAAAAATGATTTGCATTGCCCTTTGGCATGTTGCTTATGCATTCTTTAGACCAAAGGGCATCACATTATAGTAAAAAATGACTTTAGGTATGGGGAAAGCTATGGCCTCCTGATCCTATGACGCCATCTAGATTTGATTGTATCCTATAGTACCATCCACGAACAACAATGGTTCATGCCCTGTGGTTAAGTCAATCATAAGTTTTGTGATCCACAATGGAAAATTGTACTTTGGACATGCATCGTTAAGGTCCCAAAAGTCTACGTAAATGTGAAGTTACCCATTTTTCTTCCTTACAGGGACAATGTTCGCAGTCCATGCTAGGTACTTGATCTTGTGAATGAATCCTACCTCTATGAGTTTATTGACCTCCATCTCAATTTCCAGTACCAACTCTGGGTGGAAAAGTTGAGGCTACTTCTAATGTGAAACACCCTTTTTGAAAGCTAGATAGGCAGTGGACTATCACCTTTGGCTTTAATCCAGTCATTCCCTTGTAACTCCAGGTAAATATATCCCTGTACTCATATAGAAGATCAAACTACTCCTCTCTGTGCTTCTCCACTGAGCTCATGTAAATATGGCGAGGCTCATACTGCTTCAAGATTTCGCTCTTTCAAATCATCAATTGTAGCCTGTCTCTTGTCTTTGAGGGTCTCCGAAGAATTTGCCAGCTCTATCTCTGAGTCTGAGTTATCACATTCCCGGATTGTGATATAATTGAAAGAAGTGTCTTTGTTGAGTTCGTGAGTATCCAACCACAAGAGGGGGGTGAATTGTGGTATCTGATTTTCGCATTGTAGATAACAAACACCCTCACAGAGGTTGTTCTCAAGTGACAAACACCCTGATAGCTTGTTTGCACGGGGTGTTCTCAAATATTGCAGAGGCGAAAATCACCAAGATAGATGCGGAAAATAAAGCACACACAATTTTTACGTGGAAAACACCTCTAGCCCAACTGAGGTGTGAAAAACCACGACCTACCTCGTGTAGGATTTAACCACTTTCACTAACGGGCTTCACACGTTACAAATGTAACACACCTTGTTACAACTTGCAACCACGTAACCTTCTTCCCAAAGACAGGTTACACCACGTCCAACCTTCGCAAGATTAGACACGTCCAAGTCCACACGACTAGGACACACTCACTCACTTTTCTGATTCAAGATCAGGGTTACAAACACCTTACAGGGGGTGCTTCTCACTAAGCAGATGTAAGATACAATGAAGATCCTATTATGCCAATGGTATGAAAACTCAAAATCAAACACAGCTTGTCACGGTTTGCTTTTCAGAATGAAGCTCAAGAATCTTTGAGTGTAAACCGAGTTTTCTGATTTTCCTGGATTTTTCAAAAGGCTGTGTTTATGCAAATTCAAACCGAGTTTTCTATCTCTCTGTTTTTCGAGTGTTTTGAATATCTGTATATATCTGTCTGTGTGTATATGCTGGGAGAGAAAAAGCTGAGGCTTTTAAACAAAAAAACCAACGGTCATAAACCACAGAATCAGCTAAGTATGGAAATTGTTTTGCAAAATTATCCAACGGCTAATGATTAATTTATCCCAAAATATAAGGGATTTTGTTATCTTAAAAGATAACCCTTATCTTCCCATAACCGTGAAGAGGTTTAAAGAGATTTTCAGCTTTTACCAAATCCGAAAATATAGTCAAAGGAAATTTTTTCCTTTAAGTTTTGGCAAATCTCCAAAACTTATTTTCGAAATTCTCCCAAAATATTTTCAGGAAATATCCTTTCCAGAGAAATAGCAGTTTTGAAATTCAAGGAAAGTATTCTAGAGATCTTGGCCAACCAAAATGAATTTTTCAAAAATAATCGGGTATGGCCACTGCAGTTCAGAAACACCCTAGGCACCCTGTTCGCAGGGTTGTTCGCAACTGGTGTTCTGAAGCACTTAGCGCAAGTACCGATTCAAGAAGTGTTTAAAAATGATGTTTTCAATATTGGCATATTAACAAGAGTCTAATTAAATAAAACCTATATACCCAAGACTTCTTGTTTTGAGCCAGTCATCTTGTCCGAGATTTGTAGAGCTGCTGTGAACACCAAGGCCACCTTGTTTGCTGGGGTTGTTCTTTGCATTGCTAGAGTTCAGGAACACGCTTTACAATCAACTGTCGAGATGGTGTTCTTGACTTAATATAGAATCACCAAGTAAAACCTGTCTAGAAGACATTCTCACATGTAGCAAACCAGTTAATACAATAAAGATCACAAACACCAGTTAGGCCTGTTTGGAGATCGTGTTCGGAGCAACATTACTTGGACAAATTTTTACACTTGGATTTGTTATCATCAAAACTAAATATAATAACACAACAGTCTTATTCTTTCTCAGTCTCCTCATTACAGATAGAGCTTTTTTGTTGACCTGTAAAGACCACAATATACCTCTTCACCCTTAATAAGCCATTCGTTTTGATATCCAAAGTGGAGAAATAGTTCATTATGGCCCTTAAGTGATTGGACATAAAACTTTTCTCTTACTCAAGTTATAAATTTGAGTGCTTTTCATCATATTTGATTCTAGTAAAAACAGAGACCTTACTATCTATGTCTTCCCTTGTATGGGTGAATACTAATGGATGTTTTTCTAGACTAGAGATTGTAGCCTAACAAACACGTAAGATTAGGGGTTAGGCTGAGCATTTTTGTCTTTATTTTCATCTGCCTCCTCAAATAAGATAATGTATTGAATCACTAACTGTTTGTCCTTTTGTCATCCTGAGATTCTGACTGGCTGCGAAGGCATGAAACCTTGGAGACGCCTATGGAACTCTCCTGATCTTGAATCTATCTGAGTCTCATTAAGACCGTGAGGCTTAGTTTCAACTACCTTTCCTAAGGTAACTTGTTTTTGAAAGTCATAATCTGCTCTTTCCATAAACTTGTAAGCATTCAAATTAAATCCCTCTTTGCGTGCATTTAGAAGAAACAACAAACCCAGAAAGAGTGGCCCTGCCTACCTTGGCCTCCTATGCCTTAAGTTCTAGAACTATTGCACTCCTTTTTAGGGCAGTCATGCTAGCTTCATCATCTTTTTTAACAGCTTTAGACATCATGCTTCCGCCTGTGCATTTGCTAAAGGGAGCTTCCCCCTTCTTAAGCGAGACTTAGGTGTGTACCTTAAGATTAGTGGCACCAAACATGTTGGAGTAATAATTTGCTTGCCATTTGTTCAAGGGGAGAACTTGTATTTCCCAGCTTTCTTTCTCCCTTCTCATGTTGTCACTTAGGAGAATCATGTTTTGTGGCTTAAAGAGCATTTTTGTGCCACCTTTTCCTGTAGAAGAAATGGTTGATGGCATCGTTTCCCTAGGTATAATACCTTCTTCAAAGAACCTTGTGTCTGCAAAGTAAGACTCAGCCCTAGTGAATGGCTTGACACCCCTATTCATTTCTTTTCTCCATCTTGGTAATATTTAAGGCATTAGCGTAGAGTAGAAACCACAATTCAATGTTTGTGAAGCCATGGTCACCGAGTAATAATTTATATGAAGTCTTAGTGTCGATCATAAACGTCCAATTTTGGTGTTTTATTCCCTCGAATCCATCACTCTTCTTTACATATTTCATATATTCAATAAGAAATTCGATCTTATTTTATCCTCCCTGCTCATAAGTATCTTATTTGGATGAATTTTCTTTTGTGTAGGTCCTAATGTAAGAGAATTCATGATTAATTATTCAAAGATGAGCAATAAGTGACTTGTTGTCTAAGAAAGAGGTTTGAGGAGTCAGCGAGAGTATCCAAGGATGTAAGACTGGAGTTCAAGTATTTGCATCTGTGCGGCTGTGCAAAATTACTAATTGCACTAAAAAGTTGAAAGGCTACATAACGGCCTTGCTTTTTTTGCATGACCGTGTATATCAATTAGTCAGTCAAACCCAAGAGTTGTATAGCTCGCCATGTACTCTGTAAGGTTATGCATCCCTATGTTTGAAATTGTGCACGGGTGGCCATGCAATATTAACGCCTATGGATCCTTCTTCTCAGCCAACCTAGGTTTAATTTAAATGTAATGTTTTCAAGGACAACAAGGGTCTTCCATACACTTTTCTCCCATCTTTATTTAAATTTGGGTTTTGGCTTATTTCAGCAGATACTTTGGCAATTTGAAGATTATTATTATTGGAATTGAGATTTACAACTCATTCTGATTTTTAGTTTCTGAGTTTGTCCTCTTGATCTTTCTCTCCATTGTTGATTGCTTTATTTCTTATTAGTATGATGCTTTGTAATTATTATGTTATAGCTTCCATTATGTTTAGTGGCTAGATCTTCCATCTTGGGTTAGGATTGGTGCCAATTATGTCTAGTTGAATCATGATTTAGCCCTAAACCTTACTTGCCTCCTGTTGGTCTTATTAAATTCTACTTCGCTCACAATGTGTTTGATAAATTGCTTGAAGAGTATTCATCTACTTCTATTAGGGTTTATGAAAACATTGAAAGACGAGACCTTTACCTAGTGTGACTTAGTAGATTATTATAATTTTGTTATGAAAATAATTTAAGTTCTAATATAGATTTGAGATTATAGATTTTGTAATCCTTCGACTTTCAGTCCCATCAAAATAAGTCATTATAGTTTTTAGATTAGTCTTCAACCCTTTAAAGAAGGAGAGGATAGGCTAAAATGACAATTTATACATTCATGTTGCATGCTTGGGCTAGCTTCATGGGATTAGTATTCTATTCGCTAGCTTAATTGTGCTATTAATTCCAATATAGGTGTTTTAATCTTCTAATATATTATTTGTATTCTTAGCTGCTATAGTTTATTAATTAATCATTAAAACCTCTAAAATTAGTTTTGCCTAGGTTGAGTAATTGAATTAGCTTTAGTAGTTAAAAGCAACTTCTCTAAGGAATTGACCCATGCTTGTCAGTCGTTAGCTACAGCTACACCGTACACTTGCGATTTTAACTGTAACAGTCGATTACATGGAAGATTAAGGATGTTGACAAGTTTCTCGTTGTTAGTTCAAGGAGGATCATGCCGATTGCACATTGACCCTAAAGGTTGAACCCCTAAATCACCTTTCAACTCTTGAAAAGTTCTTTTACTTTGAAGCCTAAGTCATTCATCATAGACTTAGGCATGATATTGACAACTGACTCTCCATCCATGAGGATGCTCTTAGCTTTCCACTTCCTAATGCAGCCAGCCACAAATAAAGGATGATTTTGAGGCTCATAATGGGTCATCATTAATGAAAGTGACAGTTGCGATGCAAGAGGCACACTAAATAGGGTTTTTTGTTGATTCTTCAATATCCTTGACTTTGTCAACGTAAAGTTCTAGGTGTTATAAGGTAACAAGAACATGCTGTTGCATCTCTTTAGGTAAAGAAAAGATTTGTCTTAAGTTCATGCCTGTCGGCAAAGCCTTTAGAGCAGTCAAGGTCTTCTCAGCTTCTTTTGGAGGGTTATCTAGTTTGTCATCCCTCTCATCTTCCACTTTTCCAAGCTCTGAATGTTAGTTCATGTTGACTATGACTTTCTCAAAGAAACCTACTGGGAAGAACTCTTCTAATGCAACAGGAACAAGCGTCTCTTGCTCAAGTAGGTCAATCGATTGAATTTCATAATTATTATTTGTAATTTGAAGATTATTATTGTTGGATTTGAGACTCATAATTCATTCAGATTTTTAATTTCTAACTTTGCTATCTTGATCTCTCTTTATTATTGATTGCTTAATTTCTCATTAGCATGATGTTTTCCAATAATTATGTCGTAACTTTTATTATGTTTAATGGCTCAATCTTCAAACTTGGGGTGGGATTTATGTCTAGTAGAATTAAGATTTAGCCCCAAACCTTACTTGTTCCATGTTTGTGTTATTTAATTCTACTATGCTTACCAAGTGTTTAATGAATTGCTTGAAAGAGCATTCATCTAGTTCCATTAGGGTTTTGGAGGATGTTGAAAGATGAAAGCTTTATGTAATATGACTTAGTAGACCGTTAGGATTTTGATATAAAAATAATTGAAGTTCTAATTAGCATTTAAAATTATAGATCTTGTAATCCTTTGACTTTTGGTCTCATGACAATAGGCAATAACTGTTTGAGGATCAGTCTTCGACTCTTGAAAGAGGGAAGGAAAGCGCAAGCGATTATAGTCATCTCCCTCTTATAGTTTTTAGTTCTTCTTTATTCTTGCTTGATATTGCTTAGGCTTGGTGTAGATTTGTTTTGTCAACATAGGCATAGTCAATGGAATCAGAAGCTCATTCCTATTGACCCTGAGATCGATGCAACAACACGTAGGTAAAGCGATAAGATAAGGAGAAAGTAAAAAGAATCTCTAATGGTTGAAGAAGAGCAAAACATGGTGTTGTGGGATTCATAGCCATCTAATATCACTTCCTCCATCGTAAGGCCAGCAATCAAGGCACACAACTTCAAGCTCCGGCCATCTCTTGTTATGTTTGTGGAAAGGGATCAGTTTGGTAGACGCCCCTCAAAGAACCCGAACACACATCTTCACAATTTACTCACAAAATACAACACGATCAAGCTTAGTGGGGCGTCTAATGGTGCTATTTGGCTAAGGCTCTTCCCATTCTCTTTGAAGGATACGAGTAGCGATTGGTTGCAGAACAAGGTACCCAAATCCTTCTTTACACAGGATGCTCTCCTAAAGGCTTTTTTTAGCAAGTACTTTCGCTCAGGCAAAACTGTAAAGTTAAGGCCAACATCAATTTGTTCACTCACCATAGTGTGGAGTCTTTACAAGAAGCTCGGGGAGATTTTAAGACCTTCAGTGATAATGTCCTCACCATGGTGTTTCTAATTATCTCTTAGTCCAAATATTCTATAATGGGCTGGAAAAGTCAGTGAAATTTCAGTAGATACTACAGCAGGACCGTGCTCTCATAGAAAAGTCTATAGAAATGGTGAAGGCTTTGTTAGAAAAGATGACTTCCAACAATTATCATTGGTCTAGTGAGCAGGCTACTCTAAAGAGGAGCAGTGGCAAATATAAGATTGATGTTATGACCCTTTTGGCTAGCAGGATGTATGAATTAGCACATAGACTTGATAGGGTTGGTGCTTCTCATACTCCATGTGCCCCTTCCATCTTTTTAATTAAAGTACATGCCATATGTGAGGCTTGTGGTATACTCGGGTACACATTTGTTGACTTCTGTAATGGTTCTTCCACCATTGAGCATGATAATACCTTGGAGAGTTACAACCTATTACCATAGAATAACCCCTACTCCAACACCTATAATGCTGGATGAAAAATCACCCTAAGCTTTCCTAAAAGAACTCTAACCTTCAACCCCTGAGTTCTATGTAGCCACTTGGGCTCTACTACTACTGAGCTCCTTGTAATCTACAGCTTCAACCCCCTTAACAAAAGTCAGACCTAGAGCTTTTCATAGAGAGGTTTATTCACTTTTAGATCAATATTAATAAGAACCTCAGTGAAAATGTCATATTGATAACTCCAGCTTGGATAACATGATTCCCATCAGAAGGTAATGGACGCCCAAATTGGATAGATAGCTCAATAGGTTAGCCACCTCTCTCGATCCTAGGTGTATCCACCTGGCCAACCTGAATCAAATCGCTAGGGTCACATCAATGTAGTTTTTGTAAGGGGTGATAAGTTAGTGAAAAGCCCTATGATGGTACTTCAGGAGGTAGTTTCAGTTCCTGTTTCTGTAAGGAAAGATGGGATAGAGAAGGGAAAAAGCCAGAGTCCAGAAGCAAAGGACACTTAACCACCTCTTGTTTGCCCCTACTAGCCACCTCTACCATTCCTTTAAAGGGTGGTATTGTCCAAGCTTGAGCTCAGGTTTGCGAGATTCCTAGATATTCTAAGAAAGATTTATGTCAATGTCCCTTTCTTGGAGGCTCTCAAGGAAGCACTACCCTACTTAAAATCTTTGAGAGAACTTCTTTCCAAGAAACGAAAGCTTGAGTAGGTCACAACGATCCCATAGGAAAGGAGTGTAGCACAGTACTTTAAAGCAAGTCACCATACTAGCTACAAGATCCTGACATTTTCTGTATTCCTTGCTCTAAAGGGGAACTGTAGATTTAGAGAGCCATTTGTAATTTGGGAGCTAGTATGAGCTTGATGTCCCCTTTCTCTATGCAAGAAGCTTCAATTGTAGGACTTGAAACCTACCAACATGACCATTTAGCTAGTATATCACTTCATTGGGCACCATGTGGGTATTCTTGGAGGATACTCCAGTTCAGGTTGGCAACCTCATCATTCCATGCGGTTTCGTAGCCATAGATGAAGATAAGAGTTCTCAGATTCCTATCATCTTAGGGAGGCTGTTTCAAGTAACTGCAAGAGCTGTGATTAATGTGCCAGTAGGAAAGATTTCTTTTTAATTGTGTAGGAAAAGATTGGATTTCTATTTCACTCTAGCCACCACCCTTCTGGTTCCATCACCTCTAGTTTCTATAGTTCTTGTGGTTTTTGTTGTTTCTATAGTTATTTTTAGAATAGAGGTGTTTAATTGAGATGAGCGACCCTACATGAGGACTGCTGCCCTATCTGATTTTCGTCTACCATTCTTGACTAATTTTGGATGAACTCATGTTTGCCCTAGAGAGGCTGTGGTTTCACCACGATTTACTGTTTGCCCTAGGGAGGTAGTATATTCACCACCATTTACTGTTTTAACTCTTGCACCTCCCTCCTTCCCGCCTTCATCTACCGCCTAAGGTAAGGGTCAAGCTAGGGATCTAGAACAAGTATTTCATGGGAGGCAACCCAAATATTTAATTACTTAAAAAAGAAAAAAAGAAAAAGAAATAAATTAAATGTCACTCCTTCCTTTCCTTCTTCTGCCATTTCCCCTTTGCATTACAAGTGTCTCTACTCCCCTTGTTCCCTTCTATGTTCTTTTTCATAGGGAACGATGAAAATGTTAAGCGGGGGGGGGGAGGTGAGCTTGTAGCTCTTTGGGTTAAGTTGTGGATTTTAGGTTGTGCTTTGAATGACATCTCTTGCATTTGCATCATATAGATAGGACTTCATATAGGTTTATTAAGTTGTCTTTGTATTTTTTGTTTAGTAAAACATGTAGCTTAGAGCATATAGGTTAGATGTTGCATCACAAAAAGAGAGGTGATCGAGTTAGGAATTCATAAGGTTTCTAGCTACTCCTTATCATTCTCTTCATTATTCTCTATATCCTTTCTTACTTTCTTATTTAGATTTATTGCTTTTGAAAAAAATTGAAAAAATTGGAAATATTTTGAAAAGAGTATTTGAAACCCCTTCTTATGATGATAATGCAAGGTGCAAAAGCTGATTGTTTAGTAATGGTTATACATTAAGATGTGGTTCGTCTTGGTGTAAATTTCACAAATTTGTGTTGACATCACCATTTGTAATTGTCCTGCTTTGTATTGTATGCCATGATGATAATGCAAGGTGCAAAAGCTGATTGTTCAGTAATGGTTGTACATTGAGATGTGGTTCGTCTTGGTGTAAATTTCATAAATTTGTGTTGACATCACCATTTGTAATTGTCCTGCCTTGTATTGCATGCCAATTGCCCTTGATGTTCATGAGGTTCGATTTGTTTGACCTTGATAAGTGGCATATCTTGGAGCAAGTCACATTGATTTTGGCAAATTAACCTATGAGATTTTAAACATAATAACTATTCATTACATGTAGTCTTATATGTCCTTTCCTGTGTGACTTATCCCTTATTACATCTCTAGAACTTGGTTTGGTTCTCTTTGAGATCACTTTCCTCATGTGCATGTCAATATTATTAAGGCACCATTTGTTTTATATAGCCACGTGAGCCTAAAAGCCACCCATTGATGTATAATATCGCTCTTGTTAGCCCTTTGTGCATTTTCCTATTTTATAGTTGCACCCACATTTACTATACTCTTAGCCCATGCACACTTCTTATCCATGCCAAAGAGTAATTGAGCAACACTTTACATTGAGTTAGCCATATTTTGAGGGATAAGTTCCATTTTGTATCTCAAGGTTTGGATAAATAATTTTCTGAACCCACAACTTCAGAAATGATTTTTCTGTCCATCAACTTTAGGGAAATAATTTTTAGGACCAAACTTGACCAAATAACTTAAATTATGTATAGTATCCTAAGTTTTTGAAATTTGCATTTTTAACCCAATCCTTAAAAACTTACTTTTAAAAATTTTAGTTTTGTGCATGTGATATTTTGCCCAAGTATTACTTAAAACCCTTTGTAATCTAGTATAAGAGCCATATGACTAAAAATAATTAAGATAATTAAGTCTTAATTAAGCTAATTAATCATAATTAATGCTTGAATGATCATCTACTTGTTCTACTCCTAATCATTCGCATATTATGCACACACCGTAAGGAACCATTTCAATTGCACCGTAAATTAAACTATATCACAAATATAGTTTTACAATTAAAGGCAAAACTAGCAATATTCAAGACTGAAGTTGAGGAGATAAAGAAATAATTATCGATAATCCATCTTTCCTTAATCAAACAAATTAGACATAGTGGAAAATCTTATTTAAGTGTTAGTACTCCATTTCAGCATAAATATCCTTTCCAAAATTTAAAAAACAAAAACCCATTTCCAATCAAGATATTAAAATTCAAAAGGAAGTAGGAGAAAAACCAACTAAAAAATTGTTAGAAAAGGCAGAAGAAGAAGAAAAAATGGAATACAAATAGTATAGTCTTAAGGAATTACAAAATATTTTTTATAAAAAATTGAATGCAAAAGAATTAAACAGGATCATAAGCGTAGTAAACAAACAAGAAGTATTGTCTGCTAATAATAAAAAGACAAATACTTTCTAGTTTGAAGAAGAAATATATCAACATATAAACTTGATTAAACTAGAAGATCTACATGTTATTCCTTTAGAAGAAACTAAGAAGAAATTGGATTTAAAAAATATGAAAAAATGATATCTGATAGTGAAATCAATTAAATTGGAGAATACTCAACATTGATGATATCGAATCCAATTTAGTTAACAATGTAATTCCTGAACTCAAAGAATTTGGTTAATCTTCTAGAAGAGATACTTATTTTATGAAGCCTAGGCATATTCCAGCCGGGCGTACAACTAACTTTTCCTTTGGATTTATCCCAAGGAAGACCACATCCTTTTAAGAAATTAGTCCTATCCTAATTAGCCAAATAAGATGCATCTAAAACATAGATTAAACTCGTAATGGAGAAAAAAAATATTTGAACCTTGGAAAGGAGGTATGAACAGTTTCTTGAACTTGAATGCTGCATGGTCTGCTAGAAATTTCCTAGACTATATTGAACATAGTTTTTCTGGTATTGTAGCAGGCCAGTACGACTCATAAGATGGTATGACTCAGTTTTTATATTGGATGCTAGAAATTTCCTAGACTATATTAGATGCTAAAAATTCAGTTTTTCTGGTGCTGTAGCAGGCTGGTATGACTCATTAGATAAGGAAGGAAAAAATGTGCTAAGATTTATGGAGACACCAACTGCTATGTTTTAAAAATTATGTAAAGAAATCAAAACTGAATTTATAAGGTAAACTTGATTCCAAAGAAAAAGCTAGCGAGTGGCAAAGAAAGGTTAATAACATAAAACTATGGGTCATGTGATATCTAAAAAATTATATTGTTAAATTTAGTCAATATCATAACAAAATTAGGCATAGTGAAACCCATCTTTTAGAACAAGAATCTCTTATTTAAGAAAATGAGCCAATGATTAATATATTCATCTCCAAAAACAAAAGAAAATGAAGAAACAATTTCTACCTAGTTGGGATACTCCTCGTCAATGGGGAAATGACTGTGAGAAGAGAAAAACAAGAAAATTTCATAAGAAAATGAGCCTTAACAACCAAAGGGGAGAAAAATACAAAAGAAAGTATTATAATAAGCCAAGCTCCAAGAGATGAAGATTTCTTAGAAAGGTTGCTTATTGTCCTATAGGAAAAAACAACTGTAAGTGTCAAGACATTCAGCGAAGTAGAGCATTATGCAAATGAATGCAAAAATAGGAAGAACAACAAGCTTATAGAAACTTTGGGTAGTCTAGATTATTTTAAGCTTAGTAAGGAAGAAGCACTATACCTAATGCTGAAAAACAACATGCGAATTGTTGAGATTATACTGGAGAATGAATATGAAGAGAGTGATTGTGAAGAAACTAGTCACATGATGGAAAGCAGTTCAATTAGTCTTAGTAATCTTCAACGAGAAAAATTTATTATACATAATGAGAATGAAGATGTCAAAGGATATTGGGTCATTCCTATAATCCAGAAAGACATGATCTAAAAAATTCATCTTTCAATTAAAGATTAAGTATATATGTGAAGTTATGGAAGTAGATCTAGAAATAAAAAACTATCACTATGATTTTGGAGAAGTTAATCCCATTAATTAGGAAATTATCTTTAAACATGACAAGGAGAAAAAGTATAGGTATATCCATCTTGGAAGTGTCCAAGTTCACATTACTCTATTACAATATTATGGCAAAGATATTGATCTTTATGCTTTGCTCTGTGATTTCAGGTATACCAAATTCAATAATCAAATTATGACAATAATCAAGATCAATTTATGTATTGGATCAATAGGATTCAATTACCGACCTGAATATTATGTGAACCTAAAAGATGAATTTACCAAAAAAATTTTATCCCTTAAGATAAAAACAGTTGGAATAGACATAAAAAGAGGAGGTTACCCACTAAGGATATTTTGGAAAATAATCTACAAATTAGATAATACTATAGATTCAAAAACTAAGATAACAATGCTAGAGTCAGAAAATTTTGAAAGTCCTACTCCAATACAAAAAAAAAATCAAAGGATAAAATTCAATTTACAGGAAATAAAATTGATAGTTCTTAAATATCTAGCTTTGACAATCCCATAAAAATTAATAAGACAAATGCAACAAAAATTGATGAGAATGGTAAAATTACCATTAAACTCAAATTATTAAGAAGTATGAGTGCAATATTAGAATTGGGAGAAGGACCTTCAATAGTTAAAGAAGAGCTTAAAGAAGATGATACAATTACTATGACCAGTGAAATGAATGGAATAAGTTTTAAACCCACAAGACAAAATGTAGACTGAACTATGAGTCTAGATAGAAAAGTAATTGAGTACAAAACAAAAACTATTAATGAACCAATTTACGAGGATGAGTTAGTCAAAAACATGACTATGGAGATATGCTATAAAGTGACAAATACAAATCCTAGTAGCATTTATATCCCAATAAATCTATGTTTAGACGGATCTAACATATATGAATTATGTGCCTATATTGATAGCAGTTGTTCTATCAGTTTTGAAAAAGAATCATTATTTTTAGAATTTATATGGAAGAAGTCAAGAATCTTTTACAAGTAAGGATAGCTGATAATAGCATAATGAGCCACAACAAAGTCATAGAAGGGTTATTCATAGAAATAGTAGGAACCTAATGCATTATACTACTTTTTTGGGCTACTAATCAGCCCTCTCATGACATGATTATTGGAAATAATTTTTAGTAGCTATATTCTCCATGTACAGAGACCATAAACCAAATAATATTCATAATAAATGGTCACTCAGTCCCTATTGATAAATTAAATAAAGCTTATACTCATCAGAAGATTGAGTTTACACGCAGCTGGCGTGGTGTGAAGGTAATCTCTACACAGCATGAGATTGCACCAACAATCTCAATACTTGAGTTACATATTAAAGAGAAGATTACTGAACAACAAGAACAATTATGCAAAGAACTCCTATCAGATAATCCTCTTAAATTTTTGGACAATGATCACATATTTTCAAAAATCACTTTGTTAAATCCCGACACTATTATCCATGTCAAACAAATGGTGTATACATACCAGCATATCTAAGAATTTGATAAGCAAATCAAATAACTTTTGGATGAAGGGTTAATCACGAATAGTAAGAGTCCACACACCAATCCTGCTTTTATGGTGAGAAATCACACTGAAGAAAAAAGAGAAAAAGCTAGAATTGTAATGAATTAGTAAAAGTTTAATGATAATACTATCTTTGGTGGTTATTATATTCCTAATAGAACGGTTCTTTTCAACATAATTCAAAGAGCCTCTTAATTCTCAAAAATGAAATGTAAAGAGGATACTGGTATATAAAAATGGATGAGGAAAACATTCCTTTAACTACTTTTAGTGCCCCTCAACGTATGAATGGATAGTAATGTCACTTGGTATTGAAAATACAGGCCAAATATTTCAAAGAAGAATGGATAACATCTCTAAAACTCTTAGTCATTGCTTTTTAGTTTACATCAATGATATTCTTGTCTTTTTTAAGACTATAAAACAACACAAAAATGATGTCCTATCTATCACGCAAGGATGCATTGATCATAATATTATTCTTAGTTAAAAACAAGTGCATTATGTCGAACAAGAAATATAGTTTTTAGGACTAAAAATAAAGACCAACAAGACGACAAATCATTCTACAGAAGAATATTTTTAAAAAAATAGAAAATTTCCTTGAGAAGATGGAAAATATGAAGCAATTAAAAAGACTTCTTGGATATCTTATCTATACTTTAGATTTCATTAAAGATATAGCTAAATTGAGAAAAACCATTACTACAGAAACTTAAGAAAGAAGTAAGTTGGACATGGACCTCTAGTGATTCAAAGATTACTCAAAACTTCAAAAAGATGTGTAAAAGTCTTCCTATTCTTAATTTGCTTAATGAAAAAGATGATTTAATTTCTGAAACAAATGCCAACAATGAGCACTAGAGTGTAGTACTCAAAAATCAAAGAAGGAGAAAACTCTGCAAATATTATAGTGGAAGTTTTAATAAAGCATAGTGTAAGTATCCTACGATGGAAAAATAAATTCTTGTGGTCATAAGGGGAATTGAAAAGGACAACTCATCCATTGGCAATTATCGCTAACCAGTTTTCTTTTTTTGCTGAACACAAACGAGGATCGAAGAATTCTTTGACAGATAGTTTAACTCTTGACTTGCCAGTGGTGATCATCAGAGTAGAACTCCTATCAGAAAAAGAGAAAATTCAAGATGAAATGTCATTACTGGTAAAACGGGCGTCTCTTTCTAGTAGAATCGCCATGGACATTTTAGAATTTCATACAAAAAGTAGATCATGTTTTAGTTTGCCATCTTCGGCCTCTAATAGTACAAAGATTCAACCTTTTAGAGTTACAAATGAATTACTTAAGGTGCTCTTATAATATTCAAGAAAAATAGTTTAACGACTGGTATGCAACCCGTACCGACATCTGTTATAATAATTCCTACGATATTTGGGAGTTATAGAGTACTAAAATCTTCTAGCCTGATAGATCTAGAGTTAGTGGTGTAAGATTCCCAACAAATTCTATCCCTCCAGATAACCTCATCATGAAAGCCTAGGAATACGAGATGGTAGTTTATCTCATGAAAATTCCAGATCCAAAGTTTCCATTGTATTTTCACATCTCCTGATGGTCCAAACAAAGGTTCCATAGGATAGAAGCTTGTATGTCGAGGTACATTGTGCATTGATAGAATATGAAAATAGAAGGGTCAAACTAACCCATTAGTTTATTCAATTAATTGATCTAGAAAATGCCAATGATCAACAATAAAAATGGTTTTCAGAATGACAAGAGAGGCAGTTGGTAATCCTGCTTTAGCAAGAGCCATTGGATTTTATACTATTTATCATCAAATGTCAGCATCGATTAAACAAGGAGAAATACTAATGCATTATAGGAATATTACTTTTGTTTATCTTAATGAGTTCAACAAACATATGAAGGTAGAAGGAGCTACTTCAAAAGATGTCTTTGATCATCTCTTTGATATCGAAATTGGAAAATTCTTATCAAAAAAAGGAAATAGATGTCTGCATGAATTATTTGAAAATGGGATTCAGAGTATTGTAAAGTTGACGAAGATTTTGATGATTATCTGGATAATGATTGATTGGAAGACATTCCTGGAGATGAAGGCAAGTAGAATATCAATATAGATGATTAGTCTCATCAGCATTAAGTACTCTGAAAAGTTGTTGTACCATTATTGTGTTAGTTTGTTAAGGGCCATGTTAGTAAAATAATAATGTCTACTATAGCCATGTGAGAGTAGTTGGAGTCATGTGAAAATATTAGTGAGTGTACTATTACCATTGTGACATCCTATGCAGTCCATATCTTTTATAAAAGGAGATACTGAGTGTTATAGAGGGACACGGTCATTTGAGTATATGTAAGTAAAAGAGAAGCCGGGTTTCTCTATTTTTCTATGAGCAAGCATATCTAATGATCTTAGTAGTTTAAGTCCCTCTTGAAATCTTCCATTTTAATATTTTTACTTTTAAGCTTTCAATAAAAGAAGTTTCTTAGTAGGAAACGTTATTCAATCGAACCTTATATCTTAAATATTATGATTTCTTGATTAAAGTTTCATTATTCTTAAAAAATATAAAAACTTAATTAGTGACAATGGTCTGAGGTAGGAAAATGAAATGGATCTACGCTATTCTTGATCTAAGGAATGTGTGATTGAGATTAGCAATCTTTGTAAACTGGAAGTTAAAGGAACATTAGGGTCCAACGTCGACTAAGTTCAAGTAATGATCAAAACTCTCGAATTAAACTTTATTATTTTACTAAACATGCTGGGCATATAATCATAGAAACTATAATATTTATAATATAAGTAATAGATTCTGATAGCTAGTACCAGTAAAATGATTATAAGAGGTTAAAATATTAATACAAGCATAATTTCTTAAAAAAGCACAAAAATTTCAGTCCTTACATGTTGAACCCCATTCTGGATCAGAAATAGAAATCTCATGAAGTTCTAAATCATAAAAATAAATATTTGTTACTAGAAATCATTTAAAGCAAACAGTTTTACCTCGAACAAGCATTTGCCCAAAACTAAGGTGTCCCAAAAATATTTTCCCTAAAACATCATGTCGGTAAATAATTACAACAAACCTCAGTGGATCAGAAAGGAATTTTTTTTCTATTTTGAGGATTGATTCATCTTTTGGGTGTTTCCAATGGTGGTATGAGATTTAAGGAAGTATGAGCTAAAATTTTGTATTTCCCATGTCATTTACACATATCTTGGTTTTACTTCCTGAAAAAGCAGAGAAAAATGAAAAAAAAATGAAAAAAAATGAATGAGAAAAAAAAAAGAAAAAGAAGTTGTCAATAAAATGTTTGGCATGGTGATTGAATCAATAAGCTTATATCAACTCCTCACTTGTGTCTTTCTTGGGGTTTGCGCTTGTTTACCAATTGGGTTGTGAAATTGGTGCTTTTGAGCTTATTGTAGAAGTGTTCTACCTTTCTAGCCTTTTGGCTAATAGCTCTGCTTTTACAAATTATTTTCCCTTCTCACCGTTAACCTTGACCCTATTATATCCTTTTTACAAGTCCTCATGATTGACATTCTTGCATTTTGCGTAAGTGGGGGAGAATTGAGAACCTTACTAAATTTATGGTAGTTTGTATAATTGGCTTGAGTATCGAGTATACCCAAGTTTAACATCTAAACACATTGAGAAGAGTGTTTATTTATCCTAAAGTGACGTTCTACTAGTCAAGCCTACTTACCACTTATTAAAGGGTCTCTTATCTTACTAGGTGATTTTAATACGGGGTGTTTGGTGTATCGCATTTGGGTATTGTGATTTACATATGGTGGTATATGTGTTTTATTGTAAAATGTTTTGTACACCTTGACTTTGTTATCCTTAATGCATGATTGCATTTGATTCGATTGATGTTATTCCCTTGCTCGAGGAGGGTGTGATTAGAGGTTCATCTCCCTTACTGATCATTCAAGAGTTAGTCTTACGTATGGAAAAGTAAGAGCTAAGAATTGTGGAGCTAATAAACCTATAATTTTGGTATTTTATTCCCTCGAATCTGCCACTCATCTTTACAAATTTCCTATATTCGATAAGGAATTCGATCGTATATTATCCCCCTTGCTCATAAATACTTATTTGGATGAATTTTCCTTTGAATAGGTATTTTAATCCCAATTCGAGAAACTTCGTGATTAATGGTTCAATGATGAGTAATGAGTGATGTTTTATCTAAGGAGGAGGTTTAAGGAGTCGAAGAGAGTATCCAAGGGTGCAAGAACGGAGTTCAAGCATTTGTGCAGGTATCCATGCATATTTGTATGGTCGTGTAAAATTACTAATTGCGATTAAAAAGTTGAAGGGTTGTATGATAGGCCGTGCACATAAATCAGTCAGTGAAACCCGAGAGTTGCACAACTGGTCATGTACTTTTGCACGACCATGCGTTCCCATGTTTGAAATTATGTACAAGTGGTCGTGCAACGTTACACATAGATGCATCCTTACTTCTCAGCCGGCCTAGATTTAATTTAAATATAATGTTTTCAAAGACAAGGAGGAGGCTTCCATACACTTTTCTCCCAGCTTTCTTTAAATTAGGGTTTAGGTTTATTTCAACAAATACTTCGGCAATTTAAAGATTGTTATCGTTAGATTTGAGATTTGTAATTCATTCAGATTTTCTGTTCCTGAGTTTGTTCTCTTGACCTCTCTCTTTTCTCTCTCTATTGTTGATTGTTGTAGTTCTTGTTAGTTTGATGTTTTCTAATTATTGCGTTATAGCTTCCATTATGTTTCATGGCTAAATCTCATAACTTGGATTGGAATTAACGTCAATTATATCTAGTTGAATCATAATATAGCCGCAAACCTTACTTGCTCCATGTTTGTGTTATTGAATTCTACTTCGCTCACCATATGTGAATTGCTTGAAAGAGCATTAATCAAAAGCCTTTACCCAGTGTGACTTAGTAGGCCATTAGAATTTTGATATGAAAACAATTGAAATTCTAATTGGGATTTAAAATTATAGATCTTGTAATCCTTCAACATTTAGTCCCCTAAAAATCAGCAATTATAGTTTTTGGATTAGTCTTCAACTCTTGAAGGAGAGAGGGGATAGTTAAATTGATGATCTCTCCATTCATGATGCATGTTTGGGCGGGTAATTGTATTGTTAGTTCCAACCTTAGTGTTTTACTCTTCTGATATTTTATTCGTATTCTTGGTTATTATTGTTTTCTTACTTAATCATTAAAACCTCCAAACTTGATTTGCCCAGATTAAGTAATTAAATTAGTTTTGATAGTTAAAAGCAAGTTCCCTAGGGAGTCGACCCATACTCACCATTTACTACCTATAGCTACCCCGTGCACTTGCTGTTTTAACTTTAACAGTTGACTAAATTGAAGATTGAGGATATTGACAAGTCTCTAATTGTTTGTTCAACGTGGATCATGTCGATTACATGATGGCCCTCAAGGTTAAACCCCTAATCATGGTTCAACTATTAGAAAGTTCTTCTCTTATGATGCCTGAATCATTCTTCATGGATTTAGGCATGATGTTGACGACTAACGCTCCATCTAATAGGATATGCTTAACATTTTTCTCCCTAATGTGGCCATTCACAAATAAGGATGATTGTGAGGCTTATAATAGGTCATTGTTAATGAACTTAACAGCTGTGTTACAAGAGGCACACTGAACAAGGCTTTCTACCGATTCTTTAACATCCTTGATGTTTTTCACGTAAAGTTTTGGATGTTGTAAGGCAGCAACAACATGCTAACACATCTCTTTAGATAAACAAAAGATTTTTCTTCAATCAATACATGTTGGCAAAGCCTTTAAAATAGCCAAGTTCTTGTTAGCTCCTCTTGGAGGGTTCCCCAATTTGTCATAGCCCTCGTTTTCCTGTCCTTCAAACTTAGAATATGAGGTCATGTTCACTGTGGCTTTCTCAAAGAAACCTATTGGGAAGAACTCTTCTAGTGTGATAGGAAGAAGTAGCTCCTACTCAAGTAGGTTAATTGGCTTAATTTCATGTCTTCTGATGTTCCTGGACTTCTTCCTCCCTTTTGAATGATGAGGGTCTTCTTATTACCTTGTCTCTTTCTACAATAGAAAGAGGTGGTGGTTGAACATGATTTTGCTTCGTTGGCCTCCACCAAGCTACAAAAGTCCATCCTTGCATCTTTGTCTTAATCAAGGACGTCCACAAGAGCCAAGAGGACCGATCCCTGCCAAAGGTGCCTAGCATGGCAACGAAACTACAACAGATTCCAAACTTCCAAATTGAATTGTAAATAATCTTTGGAAGGAATCAATTTAGTCTTTAATCTTCTATAAAGTCAAGCATACTTTTGCTGCCAGGGTGATGAAGAACACTCCAACTAGGTAGCAATATTATTTGTTTTGACAGTGTCTTCTAATCCAATATTATCTTCCCATCATTGGCAAGCTGTATAATACACTCCTTAAGAATGATGCATTTCTCAAGAGGGTAACTAATCACCCTCTGATGCTTACAATATTTTGGGTTGCCAGTTCTCCTAACTTCTTTGGGCCATTTTGACTCTAGGAGTTCGATAACCCTCATTTTAAGAAGATCATCAAGCATTTCTAAGAAGTCTGAGTCAGTTAACGGATATTTCTTCTCCTAAAGCTCCTTCAATGTAGTACGCTTCTTTGCAGTATCTTCGGAGAATCTAACTTTATTGCCCTCATACTTGGGCCTCCTGGAAATTTGCATCGGGTCACCTGTTGAAACCACCATGGAATCTTTGGTTGAAGACAATAAGGATTTGGGATTTTTCTCTAACTCACCTTTGTTTTTTCTAGAGTTGGATGAGGCAGAAGACTTGCCCCGATGAGTTGCACTCTTCATCTCTGTATCATGGGCCTTAGTTGCCAACTCCTGGAAAGTTCTCCGTTTACTTATTTGTAGGATGTAGAGTAAGTCCTACTCCATGCCCTAAGCACACAGCTTGATCGTTGAAGTTTCAGAAAGATGATCATTGCATTCGAGACTAAAGCAGCCCGAACAGTTGATGTAATCGAGAACTGCTTGGTCTTTTCATTGTGTAGCATTAGGATGTCAACAGACTGGATTCGGATCAGATGTTGGGACATCTAAATCCAAATCCAATTAAATTGGATCTGAAAATCCAATTCGGATCTGATCTAACGGATTGAAGGGAAGCCTCCTTATCTAAATCGAGTCAGATCATATCAGACTCAGATTTAATCTGATACAGAATGTTTCCTTTTGTCATGGGATAATTTTGTATTATTTTTTCATTCAATCTTATTCTATCCACCTGTCGATGTAACATCTATCATATTAACCAAATCTTTAAACATTTAATTTAAAACGAGGAATAAAAGAAAGTACATATTTCATATTCAACGGCCGCTATCAAGGTCAGCGATGAGGCAATTGTTGTCGTCAGTCGATGAGGAGAAGGGGCTGGTAACATAACCAACAACAGTGACTCATTGTTGGTGACAGAGCAGTTGGATAGGGAAAGAGTGTCGAACAAGAGAAATGGTTGACTGATGACTGCCATAAGTTTGAGCGAGAGAAGAGCCAGTTAGGGCTATGAAGTGAGGTGAGGACTAAAGACAGGAAGAGATTGGAGAGGAGCAGCTAATTTGGAAGGCATTCTGAAGGTTTTTATTTTTACTGATTAAAACTTAAAAATAACATGTTGGCAAAAAAATTAAAATTTAAAATCAAATTTGGAAGGTGGTTGGGGGCCTAGTAGATTTTTAAGTTCTACAAATTTTAAATTTCAAATTTTAGATTTTAAATATTTTAAAAAATTAGTCAAATTAGATTGAAATATCAGATAAGATTTTAGCCTTCTTCCAAATCCAACTCGAATTTAGATTATTTTTATCGGATTAGGACTCGAATTTTTTTCTCGGATTTGAATAAGAAAATTTTACCTTGAATTAGATTGAATCAAATTTGTCTCAAATTTGGATGTAATTGTCATCCCCAGTATAGTATCTGTCAGCTCTACCATGACAACATGTTGCACGCTATAGAACCTATTCAAGAACTCCTGCTCCATTTGTTCACATCTATCAATGGACTCAGGGCCCAATTCTGCATACTAGTTAAATATGGTTCCTTTAGAGATCGGACAAACTGCTTCACCAATCAATCTCCCTCCATGCTAGCATTGTTATACATCTCAATGAAGTGGGCGATATGTTGTTTAGGATTCCCCTTATCATCAAACTGGTTGAATTTGGGAGGCTGATAGTCGAAGGGCATGTGAAGAGCAACAATCCTCTTCATATAAGACTTTGTATACAAGTGCATTTTGTGGGATCCTCCTCCCAACTGACATTGAACTACATTTGCTATTAAGCTTTGAATCTGCTCAACAAACATTGAGCCAAAAGAGTGATCCTTCTTTCCACTTATTGTCAGACTTTTTGCTGTAATAGGACTTTTATCAGAATCTTCTGCCATTTACCCTTTGTTAGAAGCTTTAGATGACTTCTTCTTCAGCTTCTTTATCAATTCAGCATTATACTCATTTTGAAGCTTGATTTGGGCGTCCTTTAATGCGCTCTCCTTAGAGATTCAATTCAGCGTAGCCATCATGCTTTCAAGTTGTTCTTTGAAGTTGGCAACCTCGTTCACCATAAATGGCGTGATGACAACGTCTGAAGATTCAGCTTCGGCATATGGGAAAAGTGATCCCTTTGATGATCCTAGAGAGAAATTGCCACACAAATTGCCAGCTTCAATATCGAAGTGTTGGAAGGTGGGGTTGGTGTGGGTTTGGAGTTCATCCATCCCATGAGGAATTATTTGTGGCATGTTGAAGCCAGCAATAGACTTTACTTTAAAGTATGTGAAGTGATTTGGTTGACTCCATCAGGCATTTTGGAGTTAAGAGCTTGGAACTTCGGTGGCTGCAATGGCACAGTCATAATTGATTGCTCTATAGCAATTGCTATAGTAGCTTTTGCCATACTCCTAATCATAACCCTACTAGATGCAACGTTAGTAGTTGTTGATCATTGATATGTGGATCAGATAGTTTACCTTGAAGATTGAGAGACAAATGCTCTTGGGGGCCATGTCGTTTTTCAAGGGTTGTATTGTTCGTACTCAACAGAAAGAGATGAGAGACAAAGATGTCTCACTGGGCATGCCAAGAAATTTCTAAATATAAATTTGGAACCTAAAATGAATTGGACAACAAATTTAGTAACAGATTAATTTTTTCTATTGACGTTATGTGTAGATACAATCTCTAAATTGAATATAATAAAGTAATCCTCTAGTTGAATCTCCTTATGACTTATGCAATTCAAGCGTGTGATCACTTGATGTCAATTAATGCAAAATCAGCTGAGTAACTTTGAAATGCTCCTTGCTTTGGATCTGCAAAGGGTTATTGCTATTTCTTAAGCTTTGCAAGTTTTGATCCTTATTACTTGGTAGCTAGATGTTTCTTGTAGTCTGAACCTCTAAGTTCTACAAATGCTGAATCTGTAGAAAGTAAGGAGCAGGACCCCTATTTCTAGGCTCTATTAGCCTAGAGTTAGAGTTGGTCCTTGGGCCTAGGCCTATATATTTTGAACAATTATCTCTTTATTTTATTTGAAATAATTACTATTTTCTACATCATTGACGACACGTTATGACTTTTAATTGGTTGAATTTCAACCACACTTAAATTTGACCAATTAAGTCCACTAAAGTCAATTGACACATGACAATTTATGATTGGTCGAATTATTTTTTTAACACGTGGCACCATTCGATTTGCTGTCGAATTTTAACCTCCTACAATCCCACAGCCACTTTAATTGGATAGCTCCACACCAATACCCTGCTTGTCAAATCCTTTTCCTACTTCAAACCCTCTATCATCATATAGTCAAGTTTTCACATTCAAAAATAATTATATGTGGTCATTTGAGTGACTTTTAGTAAATTAGTTTAACTACATATCTTGGAGTAATGAGCTTTTAAAATATCTTTTGAAATGTGAATAAATAGAGAGGTATTTGGTGGGATTGCATGAGCTAGCAGGATTTTGTTGGAATTAAAATTTATGGGTTTATTTCTTTGAAAAATGACATTATAATTAGGTTTAGTTATCTAGTTGTGATTTAATGTTTAATTTTTAATTTTCTTTACATAATAATAGTTGTACTGGACTCATCATCAAAACACCACCATAATTAGTAAGTATTTTTTTCTTAATTAAATGTTTATCAAAAATAATTATGTGTGCTTATTTGAATGGCTATTTTAACTACAAATTTTGAAAATGGACTTATTTTGTCTACTATATATTGAAAATCAAGTGTACAGTAAAAAATCGATTGATATTAATTAAGATCAATACTTGTTCACATACTCACACCCATTAAATAATGTTGATAAATAGCCATAAACAACTATATATGTGTACTTTAAAAGAAAAAATGGACAAGTTACAGTCAATCTCATCTTTTCATGTTGGTAAAAGGCCACAAACCAAAATATGTGTACTTTAAAGGAAAATATAGAGAGGTTATAATTGATCTCTCCTTTTGCCCAAACCAAATTTAAAAAATCTTAAATTTTATCTGATCACATGAATTCATGATCAATAAAGTGTGCATGATGTGGAGATTGTTATATTAGTTAACATTCGAACATCAACGTCAATTATTATTATTATTTTGTAACCCTAGCAATTTAGGAATTGTTCGGTCAATCATAATTTGATATGCTATCAAGTTATATATGCACCGTCTTACTTCATGGAGGGGCGATTCAGTGTTTTTTCCAATGACGTAGAATTTTTGTCCATCATTAAATTTAGTACTTTGAAGGTGTGTCCCTTATAATTCATGTTGAAATAAATCTAATTATGAAAATGACATAGATTTCATAGGGCAGAATATAATAATTTGATCACAAATTGTGCATGTTTCCCATACACAAAATAACCATAACTTTTATCTTTCGCAGAAAGAATATTTGGATGTGTTATTGTGAATCCTTGATCAATGCTCTTGTAATTAAGTAAAGGACAAAGAACCCTAACAGTATTAGTAAACAATAGGATTGGGCAATGAACAGAGGCCCCAATGGGTGGCTCAGATCAAACCTGTCCAATAAGCATCGAGATCCATTTAAAGTTTAAATGGACCAGGCTGTTCACGAATCTCACAATTAGGGTAAAATCCGGGCCGGTCACGGGCCAAGTAATGATTAATGTTCAGGGCTTAAACTTGTCTCCTTCTCCAAATCTCCAGCAGGCTCTCGTTCTCCTTCGCTCTCTGGATCTCGCTCTCTCTCTCTCTCTCTCTCTCTCTCGCCACGTCTCTCTTCCTTCCCCACCGGCTGCTCTGCTTCTTCGTTGCTGCTCTTTGGTCATAGACCGAAGTTGAAGCAAGGTTTTTTCGATTTGTGCTCATAGCTAGGGTTTCGTGGCTACTTCTTGCTTCTCACAGGTTAGCATCTGTCATCCCCTTGTTGAATTTTGATGTGTTGTAGATGCGATTTAGTCCAATTTGTTCGAATTTCTTTCTGGGTCCTTTTGGGTTGTTTTCAATTTGTTCAAATTTTGATGGGTTTTCTGCTAGAGTTTTGATTTTGGCAAGTTACGTTGCTGTTTCCGCTGCCCCTGCTACGACCGTTGATTCTGAAGCTCCTACTGCTGATTCTGCTGCGCCGATCAAGGAATCTGCTTGATTGGGGGTATGGGTTTTCGTTTTCTTCTTTTTTTCTACATGTTTTCTCTTCATGACCATGTGGTGGTTATATGAATTACAGACTATGAATGACTCTATCCTACGATTGTATGAATTAGCATGAGCTTACTTTGCGTCAAGTTTCAGTGTGTTAAAGGTTTCGTAGCTCAATTACTCTTTGCTGTTTGAACTTGGTGTTGGTGTATGTATTAGCCGGTGGTTTGTTATAGTAGTTAACATCTTACGGGCTCAAACTATAGCTGAAAATGCGTCGACTGTGGGATGGTGTGTGGTGCTGGTGGTTCACATGATTCTGGATGATGAGGCAAATAGTTGGGACCCTAATGTTGAAAACAATGCTGTAGTTGGTGTCTTCTGTTTTTATTGTTATATAACCTTAGATTTCTGTTCCTATGTACATTTTGTTGGTCATATATAGCAGTGTGAGGACATGTGTTGGTTATAGTATGGAGTGCAAAAACTATGACCCTGATTGTCTTGTTGTTCCATTTTGTGCTGAATTTATTTCGTAATAATTGTGGTCTGCTGATTTGTATTATGGACTATTTCTTTACCTTCGGAATAACAGCTGGTGCCTATTTGTTTAACAAATGTGCTGGGCCCGACCTGACCCGCTTAGTTAATGGGATGGCCCAGTCCGATCCAGCCCGGCCCAATCCGTTGCCCACTCCTAGTAAGCAGTTATACTAAATATGAACAAATGCAGGAAAATTGGAAAAGGTGAGAAGATATGGGTTACCAGCCCAACTTGTGAGACTACGATTGCTCAAGCATAGTCACATGTGGCTATAGGGGATGTTATCAATAACTTATCTGCCAAGTTGGATACATGCGCGGCTCAGCTAGCATCCTAGAACAAGTTGCAGTTTAGAGGTGCAACCTTGCCTTCAAGGTGATGCTGTGAGTAGACGAGAGACTTTGATAAGAATCAGGGATTGGAGGTGGAAAGAAGAGATTCTATGGTGGCAGAGGGCCTAGACTAACTATTTAAAAAATGGCAATTCCAATACCCATTGGTGGCATTCGAGAGCTTCCATGCATCGGGCTACTAATTCGATTGAATACCTTATGAACGAGGTTGGTGTCATGCATTCTGGACCTTGTAAGATCTATAATATTATTGTTGATTACTTCTCAAATCTATTCTCTTCTTCGGGAACATTGGTCCTGGAGGATGTACTGGAGAGTATTCAACGAAGGGTCACGGAAGCCATAAATGAGGCTGTTTGCACGCTGTATACCAAGGGGGAAGTGGAAAGAGCTCTTCAACAGATACATCCCCACAAGGCCCCTGCGCCGAATGGGATGAATCCTTTCTTATTTCAAAAATTTTAGGAAGTGGTAGGGAATTATGTGTCCAGTGCTGTTCTAACCTATTTTGCAAGGTCAGTTAATCCCGCCTAAGATGAACCAAATTTTTCTGACACTTTTTCTAAAAAAGCCTAAACCTACCTCTATGAGCAACTTTCGGCCCATTACGCTTCATAATATGGTTTATAACTCATTACTAAGGTCATCTCTAATATACTTAAGAGCTTTCATTCGAGTATTGTTTCTGACACTCAATCTACTTTCATTCCCAACATATTAATTACTGATGATATTATTGTTTCATTTGAACTGTTTCATGCTATGGACAGTGACAATAGCTCAGATGGGGCAATTACAATCAAACTTGATATGGCTAAAGCATACGACTGGGTGGGGTGGCCATTTCTTGAATAAGTTATGTTATGGCTAGGATTCCAGGTCCGGCAGGTGAATCTAGTCATTTGGTGTGTGCCTTTCGCTTCTTTCTCATTTTAGGTGAATGGACTTCCTAAGGATAATTTTGTTTCGAGCCAGGCCTATGGCAAGGAGATCCAATCTCCCTTTATTTATTTCTTTTTGTGTCAAAAGGTGTCTTTCTAGCATGTCTAGAAGGGCGTGTAAACTGCAAACTACTTGAAGCTATCATATTTGCTTTAATGTTTCATCTCTCTCCCAGCTTTTCTTCGCAGATGATCTATGGGGCAGAGAAGGCGCAAGTATTGCGACGAAAGAGTTTCTCTATGCTTATGAAAGGCTTCTGGGCAAAAGATGAATTACTCCAAGACTATAGTTTCTTTCAGCTGGGGTGTTAAGAATGACAAAAAAAGTATAATTACTCACTGTCTGGATAAGACGTAGGTGTTTTCCCACAATAAATACCTTGGATTACCAACAGTAATTGGGAGGTGGGAAAAATTCTTATTTATTATTGACCGCATCAAGTCTAGGCTATCAAGATCGATGGAGAGGCTTGTCTCATGGGCAGGGAGGGAGGTGCTAATAAAGGTTGTAGCCTAAGGTATCCCGACATATGCTATGAGCATGCTTAAGTTCTCTAAAAAATTGTGTAATTGTATTCATGCTGCGATTGCTAGGTTTTGGTGGGGTCACAAACAGGAGGAGCAGAAATTTCATTGGCTTAGTAGATCCAAATTGTACAAATGGAAGGATGGTGGAGCTTGAGTCTTAGAGAGATGGAAGTGCTTACTGGTGCTTTTTTGGCTAAACAGTGTTGGAGGCTTCTTAAGGAGCAACATTCGCTTGCTGCCTGGGTACTTAAAGCACGGTACTTTCCTGACAAGCGCCTCTTTGATGCTAACCTAGGGTCTCAGCCAAACTATGTTTGACGAATCATCTAGGCTGCCCGGAAGGTTATTATTAAAGGCTCAAGGTCGCTCATTGGAGATTGATGGTTGATCTATTGACCTGGAAGGACAAATGGTTGCCTCATTCGAGACCTTTAAGGTCATCGCACCCAAACTGAACCCTACAGGCTTGAAGATCAGTGATCTTAATGATGTTAATTTGGGGTGTTGGCGTGACTGACAAGTTAGGGATTTGTTCTTACCGTACGATGTAGATACCATTCTTGAGATTCCGTTATGAAATTCTTAACCTACATACAAACAAACTTGACGCTAGACAACTAATGGTCTCTTCTCTATTCGTTTGGAATGTCAATTTATAATCCAGGGGAAGGGTGATGATTTTGGGTGCTTGACTAGGGAGGGTAAAAAGTTTTGGACCTGTGCATGGGATCTGGAGGTACAACCAAGACTAAAGATTTGTGCATGGAGGATCTATAGGGTTTTGTCCAATGAGGTATAATTTAGCACGGAGAATACCCTTTCTTAGGATGACCTGTGCTATCTGCAACACTACAAAAGAATTGTATTTACATATTTCGCTCGAATGTCCGTTTGCTGAGAAGGTGAGGGAGGCGAGTGGGGTGGAGATGTGGTTTTGGGCTTGACAGTTTAGGTCCATGCGAGACAGCATTGAATTTGCCATGGCGATGATGGATAAGGACGAGCTGGGCAATTTTGCGGCTATCATGTCCGAGTGTTAAGCTGCTCGTGACCTGTTTGTCGTTCGAGCTACAGAGACCAACCTGCCCTTGGTTTGCCAGCAGGTGTTGGGTCTGGTGAAGAGTTTCCGGGAGGTGAATGCTAGGTCTTCTTTTGACACAGTTATCCATCCACATCGATGGTCTCCACCTCAAACGGGTCTTTTTAAGTTAAACACTGATGGAGGCAAGGTTGGGGGTCTGGGTGGGGCTCCGATTTTGCTCTTTGGAACTTAATGGTGATATCTTGATGGCGGGGGTTAAGCAAGGAGCTGGACTTGTTAACCCGGAGGTTGAGGAAGCGAAGTCATGTCTCTTTGCATTCTTTGCATTCTAATGTGTAATGGAAGTGGGTCACATTGGGTTGATAGTGGAGGGGGACTGTATCCAGTTCATTCAGCGGTTGAGATTCAGGAATTCCCATGACAACCTTGTTAGCTAGCTTATTTGTGATATTCTAGTTTTTGTTGGTTCTTTTAATTTATCATAGTCTTATGTTAAGAGGGGAGAGAATCAAATTGCACATGAGTTAGCACATTGCCAACTGTTACATTTTGATAGGAGAGTATGGGTTGATGATGTCCAGGGTAGTGTAGCAAACCGGGTTTTGGAGGACATGTGCATTCATATCACTTTTAATATAATATAGTCCTCCTCTCCTTTATATCAAAAAATAGATTAATTACTTTATTTTAAGTTTCAATGCTAAAACCAATTCAAAAAAAGATTACACTTTTATTTTTCTATAAAATTGATAAAAATGTGATGTTGTTAAAATTGTCTTCAAATTATAGCTACAGACTAACTTAATTCATAACGTCTTTATAAATCATTTCCAACAACCTAAATTCGAATACTGCATACAACAACCTTTGTGCCTCCCGTTATATCCTCCCCCAAAAAAATTCTTCTAATTTTTTGCTTTGGGCACTTCATTTTACAAATTCAATTTTTACTGGGGGATTTTTTTGGGGGGGGGGTAAAAACCCTTAAAATGACCTAATTTCCTGCGTTTTAGCTTCGAGGTCCGACCCTCGCTCAGCCCTCCTCGCACCCTCGCGGATTTCGGGCGATACATAGTTCTCTACAGACGACGCCACCCATAGCTGATTCGAAATCTCAGCAATTGCAGCTTGTCGGAATCTGCAATTTTCTTCCTCTGTGAGGAGAGGTTTGTTCATTTCGCTTAAATTCATGTTCGTTTGCCTTTTGTTTCCTTTTCTGGTATCAAATTCCTTGTCTATCAAGCTCATCCCAAACTGTTTGTGTTACACTTCTGACTAGAGTCCCTTAATGGAGCGATATGTTGCTCAATTTTTAAGCTGATTTGATACGCAGTAGGTTTAGCTAAAATCTGCCGAGCTTCTGAAATTCTGCTATTGTTTGTGAAATCTTTGATCATCTTTTCGAGGTTCTTGCTTAACTTAGAAATCTGTAGCATAATGATGTTCTTATGGCTAATGTGTTGCGCAGTGATGGTTCAGATTTTAGGGTCAGAACGAGGCGATTAAGTAGGGCCTAGAAATGACAGGAGGTTTTGTATTGCATTTACTGTGTTCACATATTAGAATCGATAGTTTTAAATGGGGAAATGGTTTTGGCCTTAGGTTAAGTTCACTGGCCCCTGAGAATTCGACGACCCGATTCAGTGCGCAGGTGGGTTTACTTGAATTGTCCGAAGATGGATTTTGGTTACTTGGCCTGACTGATATCAATCTTCAAGGGAGATTGTTCTATTTAAATTCCATGCCTTTGATTGGATCCACTCTAAGTGGTGGGTTCTTCGATCTCTTCCAAAAATAAACGAGAGACCACAAAACATCTTTTATTATAATTTGAAAAAAAAGACTATCTCAAATACACCAAGATCAAATTTCGTGTCATTTCTTGGTGGTAGTTTTTTTGGTTTTGTCCCATTGTTCTGAATTCAGCCCCTATTTGCCTTTGACTAGTAGCTATGAAACAACATTCTCTGTGACCTCCTTGGTGTGGAGACAGAAGTACCAGTGCAAGTTTGCTAACCATTCAATGTCCTGCAGAATTGACTGAAAATTTACAGAATCCGTACTTGCTTGAAAAGTTGCATGAATCATGGTGTACATCATCTGCATTTGGTAGACAGCTTGAGCACTAATAATCCCAAAGGCCTGAGAACTAGCAATCTTGTTTTGCTTTTCAGACCTTAGGATAAAGCGTGAAAATGATATGACTAATGTTGGTATTAAACCCTATTGATAAACCTGCCATTAATTTCTGAAATTACTTCTGGAAATATTGCTTTGTATGATTCTTAGCTGGTGAAAATCTCAATTAACTAATATGGTACGACACTGGTACAATTTCCTGAGATAACCAATTGCTTTGTAGGCGCAGGCTAGATGACTCATACTGTTGCTTATATAACTTTTCCATTGCACAAAACTATCGTATTCTGTTTTAGGGAGAGGAAGTGTAGGGCACTCTAGCGTTTGATTGCTGCATGCCTGCATTTTATTTGTAGCTATCCCTGCATCTTCACTTGGCTAAACTGTGAGGATGGATGCAATGCCATACTTTACGTTACCATGTCAATGAGCTTTATCTAATATATACGTATCTATATTTTTTCAATAGGTTCCTGGTCAAGTCCTTTTGAGTTGAATTTGACGTATTGATTCTTTGTATTGCTATCAGAGCGACTAAATCCTGGGATCATGTCACGTCGATCATTATGGAAAGGCTCTTTTGTTGATGCATTCTTGATGAGATTGAAGGACAACAAAGAACAACTAGCAAACAAGAAGATTTGGTCTCGTAGATCTACTATTTTGCCTGAATTTGTTGGCAGTGTTGTTCGAATTTACAATGGAAAGAACTTTGTTCGCTGTAAGATCACTGAAGGAAAAGTAGGTCACAAATTTGGGGAATTTGCTTTTACTCGGAAAAGAAGACCTCACAAGATGGATACGGGATCAAAGAAAAAGGGTCGTTGAGTCGTTGCCTCTATGCATTTGCTGTGCTTCCATAAGCCGGTATCTTGGGGACTTACGTCTTTCAATATTACTAGTGGTTCGACTGGTTTTTGTTTGGACAAATTGATCGCTAAATGCACTTAATCTGTCATTCATGTTTGCTGGAAACTTCTTCAGTGTCTGCTCTTCTCCCAAATATAGGATTTGCTGTCTTCTCACTTGTTCGTTAAGTTATCCTTCTGTGATTTATGGAAGAGGGTGCTCCATTTCAATTGTTTTTTGTTAGTGGCTGCTGCCAAAATATGGAAGTGTTGCAGAAGTCTTCTGCTGACCTAACGGAGCTCGTCTAGTCTGTGCTTGACTCAGTTGGCCCTGCAAAAGGAAGGTGGCAAGGCCCACTTATGATGCATTGGCTCATCTTCAAAATGGCTTGGGTCTATTACACTTGAAGTAACCGGTCTAAACTCCAAATCGTTCTGCAAATATTTTACTTTTTTTGGAGGGCGAGGGGGGGGGGGGGGGTTTGGGTTTCTGAATGATGAATTGTTGAGAAGAAGATTGGTAGGCTTGGACCATCGTGGTTTGAGTTGAGCTAGTTCATGGGCTGAGCTTGAACTGTTGAACAAGCGACAGATGCATGAACCCAGAATTCTAGATTGATTTGTTTAATTTGGTGGATTGTAAGGGATTGTAACAAGCAGAATGGATTTGCCTGTTCGATTTTTTTGTTTTTTTGGTTGGGGCGAGGGGGTCAGATGGCGTACTTAGGGACCCTACAATCCTATATCCCTTAACTGGCTGTTTAATTTAACCACGATGTAAGATTGTCCCTGGTCTTTTGTATAGCTTGCTGCTGTGTATTGCATAATTGTGAGAACATGATTGTTAGAATTGGATATCTTTTCTCCTGACTTATTGATTTTTATATGTTCAGATTGCTTCTGATTGCATGCAGCTCGTAGTGTCTATTTTCCGTCGTCAAGTAATTAAGTGACTGCCTTTCTTTTTTACATGTTATGCTTCAAGTTTTGGTTTCAAGCATCTTCTCTATCCATCATGTCTGCAGATCCATCTGTGGCTGTACGCAGTAGCATTCAACAGTTACAAGCACAATTCTTTTTGTTTTATACATGAACAGACCAATGAGTACATCTTTCAGGAAAAATAAAAAATGAGCACAATCAAATCCCTCACAGTCGCTCCCTTCAGGAAAAACAAAACAGTGAAGATATGGCCGAAACAGAGGAGAAACAACAAAAAGCTCACATATGGCATAGACATCAGCGTAGTAAATCAATCAAAAATAGCTAAACAAATTGCAACAGGAAAAAAATGAAAGTGAGATAAATCAGTTGATTATCAGATGTCCACATCACAGTCTGTCTTCCCGAATCTCTTGTCGTCACTGAAGTTGACCACCACAGGGGAGCACAGCACCTTGAGCTTGTACCGGCGGGACTTCCATGCTCCGACCTTGAACCGGATCTTCCCTTGTAGACGGATGTCTAGATCGACCTCCCCACCTGTCCTCTCGACCTTCAAGTCATGCACCACAACACCTGGGAGAGGCACATTGCGGGCTGCATTCTGGAGCAAGAATCTAGTCACGTTCTTATGAGGCTGAAAGAATGGTTCAATTGTGTCCGATGACACTGTTTGGCCTCGATAGGACACTGTGACCTTCATTGAGTCATAGTATATCGAGGCTTTGTTGTTGGCATTGTATGCCCTAACAACAAAATTGAAGGTCGAGTTCAATTTACCATTCGTCAGGTTGTAGTCCCGGATCCAACCTTCATCGATGGAGAACTGAATCTTCTTCGGCTTGATCACCAACCAAGTTATCAGGACAACCAATCCAACCAGCACAATCAAGGCAAGGCAAAAGATAGCGATTAACCGGGCCGGACTACTGCTTTTAGTGCCCGAGGGTGGTGGGGGATTAGCCATTTTGGCCTTGTGGCAGGTTTGTGCTAGGGTGGGATGATGGGGATTGAGCAAGATGCGAGTCCCTAGTGTTCTTATAATAAGGACTAGAATTGAGACGGCAAGGTGTAGGAAGTTGCTTGATTCTTGGAACTACATTTATCCCTTATTTGGACATCCTCTCCAATCAAGTTGCATTGGCTAGCTATCGCTCTTTCTTTTTCTCTGCTTTTGCTTTTTAGGTGTCACACCATTCCTTTTGATTTCTTGTATATAACTCAAGACATCTTGTATACAACTTAGATTCTGTTTCTTAGACTGGAAGAGGAAGAGAGAGCGAGAATCTCAATTTTCTTCAAAAACCATAAACAAGGCATGAAACAAAGAGTATATTATGCGCTTTTTTTTTTTTTTTGGGTTCTTTTTCCTTTTTTCTCCTTTTAGATTAGATTTGTGACGATGGGATTATGTGCTTTACTTCCAAAATGCAACTTAGACAGGTGTACCTTTGAATTTAGAAGGCGAAGGTGGTATTGTGTGCTTTACTTCCAAAAAATTTGGTTTACACACTGTCATATAACTTCGATAGCCAACGTTCTAAAATTGGCTCCATCGCTCCTTCTCAAATGTTTCACCAGTGGCAGATTTAGATGTTTAAAATAGGGGTGTTCATATCTTAACGTCATCACTATTGTACAATATCAATATAAAAAGAAATTATATGATGCATATTATGGCTGTCTATTTTGTGCAAACCTTCCGTTTCTTTTTTTTTTCCCCCCAAACGTTCCGTCTCGTATTCCTGCACTAGTAGAACTTGACAAGAAATAATAATATACCCCACTTTTTTATCCCCCCAAAAACTATGGTACCTCTACTATTACATTTGTTCTTTGTTGTTTTTTCATATTTTGAGTTTGATAAATAAATTGAGTCGAAATTGCAGAACGTTACAGAGGACATATCATCACCACCACGCAATAAAACCAAAAAAGATTGAGACATGAAGTGAACAAGTCAAATATAAAATCCAACTACAAATAAGGAATCTACACCAGTTAATCGCACCAAAAGGGGAAAAAAAGAAATAGCCTCAAGTTCAAATCAATCATTACCCCCAAGTTAAAGAAAAGTCCATACCAAGAACACATTCCAACTAAATAACCGAAAAAAATAAATAATAACAATAAAATTAAATTAAAGAGACTACAATTAGATTAAATTAAAAGTCTAACTCCAAATAAGAGAGGGAGGGAGAGAGAGAAATTTGGGCTTGGGTGCATTTTAATTTTATTTTACTTTTCTATCAAATTCTAACTTTATAACTGTATTTTTGACATTTATGGAAACTGAAAATATCAATATGTGAGCTAGACAGTGGCCCTGTTCGGCAAACTTAGCGGTTCAAGTAGCAGATAGTAGTTCAGGTAGTGGATAGCATTTTTAATTTAGCTGTTAGCAGATAGTTGTTTAGATAAGCAGTTAAAATAAATGTGTTCGGTAAGTTTACCTGTTAAGTTAGCTGATTAATGTAAATTGATATAAAAATATATAGATAATTTCCAAAGATAAAATTTCCAAAGGATATTTTTTGGCAAAAAAATATGAAATGCAACTTTTGAATGCTATTAGCTTTTTAAAAACGCTATTTAAAATGCTAATCAAAATACTATGTTACCAAACACTGAAAATTACTTGATGAGTGTATTGACTTAGGACGTGTTCGGTAGCAGCATTTTGGGTAGCGTTTGGCGTTTTGACTAAGTCAATACACTCATCAGGTAATTTTCAGTGTTTGGTAACGTGGTATTTTGACTAGCATTTTAAGTAGCGTTTTTAAGCAGCGTTTTTGAAAAACTAATAGTATTAACGTTTTACATTCAAAAGTTGCGTTTCATATTTTTTTGCCAAAAAATATCCTTTAAAATTTTATCTTTGGAAATTATCTATATACTTTTATATCAATTTACATTAATCAGCTAACCTAACAGCTAACTTTACCGAACACATTTATTTTAATTGTTCATCTAAACAACTATCCGCTTGCAGCTAAATTAAAAGCACTATCCACTACCTAAAGAGCTATCCGCTACTTGAACTACTATCTGCTACTTGAACCGCTAAGTTTGCCAAACAAGGCCTTAGTCAAAACGCCAAATGCTACCCAAAACGCTGCTACCGAACGCGCCCAGTGTCCACATATACCAATCTATTCCTATTTAAAATAGCTGATTAGATTTTTTTTTTTTTTTTTTGAGAGGGGTGTCCATCCCCATGAGTAGATCCGCCCATGTGTTTCACCAACACTTGGGGCACATAAGCCTTGCAGTCACGACAAATTATTATATACACCTGATAGTATGAACTCTCATTGCTACATATATATGCATTTTTCAATGTGTACTTGTCATATGAACGGTTATTAATATATATTTGGCTTATGTGGCTTTCCGAAGTATATACTTCTGAGTGTATGATGTAGGCTTTGTGCAGTCACAAGGTCAAATCCGATTATTCTACACTTTATGGACTATAATTAAGTTTATTTCGAAATTGTTAGTACATATATTGAGTTTGACCGGCATAGGTAGTCCAGCATAAGTTAGACCAGCATCGGTAGTTGAGCCTTCCTCTAAGGCGCGAAGCAAAACGAAAGCATTCTATACACTGGTCTAACCTAGCGCTTGCAAAATTTCATTTTCAGGACCCTTCTGGGCTCCGGCAAAGAGACCGAATTGTATATTTGTCGAACATTCTAAACGAACCAAATCTAAACCCGAATCTAAATGTCCAATGCTCAAATCCAACTGTTCAAATTCGTCACTTGAACTTTTGAAGATTTGACGAAATTATATGCATGATCGAATTTGGACCAGAATTATTGATCTATGAATCCTGGATAGAAAATTCAGGAGATTTTATATTGTTGAAATTATACTAAACCAGGTTATTCAAATGTTTGAACCCAAATTTCTAAATTTGTCCAACCCTGAATTGATCACAAATTTTGGACAACCTAAGCCCAAATTGTCACACTCAAAGTTGATCCAAAGTTCAATTTGGACTTCTGCGATCGTGGGAATATTAAATTCGGACAAAAAATTTTGTGATCAGATTCAATTTTTTTTGATCTGATGAATTCGAATAGTCGCATTGGATATGAGCCCTTTTTTATTGCAAGAGGCTTTGGCAAGAATTCTTCCTTGCATTAGAAGGAGCAGTCTTCTGCTACACCCTTTGAAATTTTTTCTGGTCTTAGATCATCCATTTAATTGGAATCGAGTTATTGTTGGCCCAATAAGGAATAGAGCTCTCCCATTATATATTTTCTCCATTCAAAAGACTCAAACTTGAGACCTTATTTAAAGAGAACAAATGCGAAACTACTTGAACTAACCTGTACTACTAATACACCCTTTGAAATTTGGTTAGTCATTTTTATAATTTTGATCTTTTCGAATTATTATTTACCCTTTAAATTTATGTCAAATAATCGTTATTTCTTAAATTACTGACGTGTCATGTTGATGAAAAATTAACAAGTACCATAGCATTATCATTCACACAAAAGTATTCAATACGTTGAGAACGTGAAAGTCACAAAAATTATTTGTCAAAATAAACATAATTTATTAATCTTGAGGGAAATATATGACAGTACAGAAATATATAGGATGTCTAGAGGCATGAGACTACTAAAAAGCTATTTAGACATTTTTAATTTTGTTATTAATAAATTAGGGTTGTCAAAGCTGACCCAAAATGATTACAAGCTCGAATCAAACACGAAATTAAGTGGGTTTAGGTAAGAATTTTCAACCTGCCTAATTAAATGGGTTGATAAGTCCATTGTGTTTAATTAATTGGGTTGGGCTCAAGTTGAGAATTTTGACATAAAAAATACCAATTTAACCATTTAATCAAACATGCTAAATAGGTCGGCCCATTCACCTAATTACCATTTTTTTTTGGAGGAAATTGTGAAAATGCGGAGTTTAATCAAGTCTATCTATGTTATAGTGTTGTGATTATTGTGGATCATAGACAATGGTTGCATTATGATAATATATTGAACTCAAAAGATTGATTTATAATGCTTCGTAATGATACTTTAGTTGAAATATTAAGTGGGTAAATGGGTAACCAGATAGCGTAAATGTGATCCATCTCTATTTTATGGGTTAATGGACAAATATCAGGTCAGCATGTTTAATAAACAAACAAGTATAGCCGTACAGGTCAGGGTTTTCAACCTGTTTAATAAATAGGTTAGGTTTAGGTCGAGGATTTTTCAACTTATTTAACTTCAACACAAGCACGAATTCAACCCGGTCTAAACTGTTTGACAACCCTACTTATTATCATATTGTTTTTCTGTTTTTCACTTCTGAGTTGTTTTAGCTTAGCTCTAAAAGCACCAAGTTTTGAGAACACAAATGATAGATATCCCAATCGGATTTCAAGACATGTTTGTTTCAATGGTTAAAACTAATAGCAAGTAAGGGCGGTTAGAAATGAAGAGGGTTATGGTAAGCGGTTAGGAATAGTAAGGAGTAGGTAGGAATAGTTATGAGTGGTGAGCAATTGTAAATATTGTGAAGGATGTATTCTTTTTTCTTCTTTTTTGGGTTTAATTGAACCAAATTGGTACTCCATTTCCTAAAGTAGATGATACTAGGCTTAATGATCGTGAAAGCAACGTAGATATGCAAGCGTCAGAAGAAGAGCTTAGAGCAAGTTTTATGGATTGATGCCCTACGCCAGAGATGACATTCAGAATCGTGGACTCAGGAAGCTGAACATACTTATATTGGGAATGAAGGTGAAACTACCGAGGCAAATGCCCTAAACCTAGGGCTCAAATTGACTTATGTTCCTCCACTTGTTCATAATGGTATGAAAATCCAACGCTTCAATGAAGCTGATATACAATCTAAACTTGGGTTTTGGAGCTCCTCTATGCTCTGCTTTGTTTTAGGTTGAAATCCACCCATATCAGTGATGGATTTTTTCAGAGAATTTTGGGGGAACAAAGGCTATGATAGGGTAATTCCTAAACCTGATGGAGTGTTTATAGTCAAATTTCATACCATTCTTGGAAGGGATAAGGTTTTTAAGCACAACTTTCTTTTTTTGGACAGAAGCCATTGATTCTGAAACCTCAATAGGGCAATAGGTGAACAAAGAAGACCTAGGTCGAATTCTGGTCTGGGAAACCTTTCCTGAGTTGGACTTTCGATATTGGAGTAAGGAGGGGCTGAGCAAGGTAGCCAGTTTATTAGGTTGCCCCTTGGCTATAGATACAAAACCTGCACTAAATTTGCGGGAGAGCTCACTAAAATGAACATCTGTCAGTGCTTCCCAACAAAAGTTACTTCTATTGATGAGTATGGTACTTTGACTGTAAAAGCTGTGGAATTTGCCCGTAAACCCCTAAAATGCTCACATTGCTCTATGTTTGTGCACACCATTGATACTTGTAAGAGGAAGTATAGATATGAATGGAGGATAAAGGCGAATGACCAAATGCCCCAATAAGACAACATTGAACACAACATTGAAGAGACAGATTAGGACTCTGTGTAGTCAAGTGGGATTGTAACCCAAGTGGTTTGAGTCTTCTCATGACTATGTAAGGGAGAGTTCACTCAAAGCCCAAGTAACAATGGGCAATATACTACGTGTGACACCACCAATGGGGTTATGTTACAAAACAACTTGCTAGTCAGTCTAAGGATAAAGGAGAACATTTGTTTTTAGAACATAAGAGGGCTTAATGTCCCTAATAAATAAGAGGTGGTTCCTCATTTCCTGCACCATAATAAGCATGCTATCCTCGGGCTATATGAAACCAAAATCACAGCAGTTAAAGACCTTGAAATCAAATAGCATATTTGTTGTGGGGGTTGGTTAGTGACCACTGCCATACATGAGGCAAGAAGTCGTATTTGGTTACTTTGGGACTTTAGTGTGGGTTTACTGAACACCCTAAAGAGTACCCATGAGTATATTCATGTAGGTTTTATAGACAATAGTGGTAAGAGGATTTATATAACCATTGCCTACATGGCAAATTCATTTTTCGACAGATATTCTAACAGAAAACGTCCATCTGAATAAGGTCGGTCGGGAAGACGTGTAAACAGAAAAAGATGTTCCGTTGGAAGACGGAACCGGCTAGTCTACCGGACGGCCTCTCTGACGGAACACCACAGATAAACAAAAGGTGGAACCAAAATTCGTTTTGAAAAAAAAATTAAAATTTTCGGAATCCGTCGGATTTCGTCAAAATTTACATCGGCGTCTGTCGGATTCCTTCAGATTGCGTCAGAAATAAATATGTCCTATTCAACATAAAATTCAAAAACTTCATTAGCCCAATTACAAGTTCAACAACACCTGCAAGTGAAAAATTTACAACCACCACACGTGGTACATATGTGGCAATGACGTAACCACCACACTTGGTTACTTTCATTCAACCATCGCAAATGTTTAAACTTTATACAATCATACTAAATTCAAGTTCTAGCTACTTCAAACTCACTACAAAGTTTAGCAATCCCAAACCATTGTAATCCACACATAATAATGCAACATAAAAATCACCCAATGTTGAAAATTCTAATAGTTGAAGTCAGGGATGGGAGTTGCACCTGAACCCGAAAATCCACCCCGAATCTGCCTCATTTATAATGGGTATGGGTACGAAAAATTGGAAAAAAATGGGTATGGGGCGGGTACACTGAAAACGGGTATGGGTATGGGTACGGGTATGGGTATAGGCATTACCCGCCCATACCCATACCCGCCTCGTACCCAAATATTTTTGGGGGGTAAATAAATTGTTCAGTAGAGTTTTGAGCTTTGAACGTTGGTGATTTATTTTTTTTAAAAAAAAACTCCATACCGTAACTCATCCCCAATTATGCAATGCATCCATTTGTGTCGCTATTTACTATGTCGATCCATAAATTCACGTGACTCATTACTCAGAATCCTAAAATTCTAGCTCATTTATTATGTCCCTCACTCTCTCATCTCAATCATTTCTAGAATGCAGTTTTTTATTTATGAGCTAAGTATGAACTATTAAATCCAATGGGTATTATATTTCTTTAGAACATTTTGCCTAGTTAAATTTAGTTTTACGCATTTCTTTAGGCAAAAGAAATTATCGTACCCAATGGGTATCATATTGTAATATATGTATATACCCGAATTAAACCCAAAAAACACGAAATATCCGATGGGTATGGGTATGGGAATAAAGGGTATGGGTATGGGGATGAGTTTTGAAAATGGGTATAGGTGTGGGTATAACTTCACCCGCCCCACGCCCATCCCTAGTTGAAGTAGTTGTAGTTAGGATCCTAATCATACCCAATATTCTCGTCACCTAAATCAAACTCATTGTCATCACCATCACCATCACCATCACCATCACCACCACCACCACCATCATTATCATCATCATCATCTTGGCATTTAGGTTGAGGATGATGAGGAGGAGGAGAAGGGGCATAAGAAATAGACCAACGGTGCTGTTGAGGGCACAAAGAAGGGGGTGGGCGAGATCCAGAGTCAGATGCTTGTTAAGATTTAATGAACTCATTTAGTTTGTTTTGCAACCCCACTAAGTTGTTCACTCAACATCAAGACTTTGTCTTCTAAATGACGGTTTCTCTCTTCCATTCTGCGGTTTTTCTCCGCCAGTGTACTCAGTTCATTGTTCAATAGAGTGATTGTCTCTCGCACATCAGGTTCCTAATTTTGACTGCCCCTAGATGTTGTTGTGGACTTGAACATATGCCTCAGTTTCACCCCTTCTGAACCTAGCCCATGCACACGTCCCTTTTTGTTTAAATTTCCTTACACCCAAAGCTCTATCTCATAGGGAATCTCTGGTGGACCAGAGTTAGGATCTGTAGAAGATTGAAAGTTCTTGATTTGTTTCCATTTCTGTTGATTTTCCATCTACAAAATAAGATTGAAATATTATGCGTTGAAAATATAACATTAAAATCACCAAAATAGGATGATTTTTAGACACTTAAAAAGTAAAGGTAACTTACATATATTTTTTCAGATTTCTTATCAATCTATGTGTTGTCTTACTTATGTTAATGAGTGTCTTTAAAAAGTTTTGTCGCAACCGGCTCCCTATTAAACTTCTTGGCCTATAGATTATGCAAATAAGTTGAAATAGAGGAGAGTTCCCAAAATTTGTGAAAACTATAGGAATTACTAAATGCAAAAATTAATTAACCACTTACCAAACGTCTCTTTTGCTCACTAAATGGGATCGAACCACATGTATGCAACGAAGGACCTAAGCCATCCAGGTCACTATTTTGGTTCTTCTTCACTTTTGCACTTATCTTTTGACATTTTTCAAGCCCAACATTCTTGAAGTGACTTTCAACTGCTGTCAAACAACCACAACAGCTGCTTGTTCTTCTTTCTTAGCTCCCCAAATGTATTTTTCAATCTACTGACCCCTTTATTCTCAAAATTCCCCCTAATATGGAAATCATGCTCTGGAACCTAATAGAAATGCTTCTTTAAAATAAAATCCAGCAAAACATAAATTATATTTTTACTAAGAATATATTTATAATTGTAGCAAACTTAGTAATTTATCTTACCTTGAACTCACCAAACCACAAATCCTGCTTTGATTTAGGAACTTTACCCCATGATGGCCACAGTTTGGGATATTTGCTTACAAATATCTTCGTAATTTCAAATGCCACATTATAGGGATAGAAGCTTGCAAATCACAAACACACAATTAGAAATTTGTGTTCATAACAATTAGACATATGTTTTTGTTCTCAATATACATAGATAGAAAAGTATAACCACTTATTCTTTACCGTCTGTCTTGATGAGCATCTTATTGGACATGCTCCCATGGCTTGAAGTATCTTCATTATGATCCCAACTCCTTTCTTCATTGTTAGATGGAATGTATGGTGCCATCAGGATATAGGAGCCAAATTGGTTGACCATAAATGCTCCTAGAGTCAGAGTGACAGGAGGTCTTTGTGATTGAAAGAAAGACATGTCAACATTGGGGAATATAGAAGTTTAAGGTATATTTTGGGTGAACTGCATGTTTTGGATGTTGTTGGGATCAAGAAATGCATTGTAAGGCATCTCATTAGTGTTTTGCCATCCCTGAAATTCTTCTTCATGTTGGCCACTTTGGTTATGATGCCCTCCTCCCCGATTTCTACCATGTCTATTACCGCATCCACGTTGCATACCTGACATCTTTGTGACAAACATTCAAAGTGTAGCGATCAAATAATACAAGTGACAAAAAATAAACAATTTCACCAAATCAAACCATGACAATTGTACTAAAGCACTAAAGATATCATCATTGAACAAAGTCTACATGCATACAATGTGAAAGTACTTAAATTGACTTAATATACAATTTGGTAGGAGCTAGTCTAGTCATCATCCTCAATTTCATTATCAACATCAGAGTCTTCAAGGTGGGCATCTAGTTCGTCTTCAGTATCTTCATAATCATGATCCCATTCATCCTCTTCACTTCCCTCATTTGCACCATCTTCATTAACCTCTCTAATGTCTTCTTCTTCATTCAACAAAGTTGCAGGAATTGTGTCATTCACCAGTGTCATGTGAGACACATGTTCTCTTGAAATGCAACTGATAAAGTGAATTCATCATTCACTTTATGTCTAGGTTGGTTTGTTACGACAACCCACTAGTTAGATTTATCTCTTATTCTATTCGAGTACCTCATGTACATCACTTGGTTTGCAGAAGTGGAAAAAATGGGTATATCTTCATCAGCCATTCACCTCTACAAAGGGATATAGTTTGAGACAACATGTTCCTCGAGGGGTGTTATCAAACCAATCACACCTAAACAACAATGGTTCTCCAAGATATCTATTACGAATAACCTCTTGGAGGATTCCGTAATAATCATCCTCAAATCCACCTTCCCCGCTCTGTTTCGCGCAAACGCCACAATTGTAAGTCTTTTTTCCTGCACACCTTTTTTGTGTATGAAATAGAAATCCATTAACTTTAAATGCAGACCAACATGTCACTTTTCTTAAAGGCAATTGAGCCAAATGATATATGTGTCTTTGGCATTCATCATTGAAGGTTCGTATAATTTTAACCTGCATTAATTTTAAAAAGTTTAATCAACATGGAAAACATATTATATAAGATGTTGTTAATTAGCTAAACATATAATATACGGTGTAAAGTTAAGCTTTTACTGCTTTTTTGAACCACCAAATAAACTTGGCCTCAATCATAGCATCTACGTCCATATCCGTTGAAGTTGAATTTTCATGTAATTTTTGTTTTTTGAATAAACTGTACATATGGCATTTATTAGCATCATGTTTTAGATTGAACTTCATTACAATACAACAAAAGGTGAAGGTTGAACTTACTGGATATAAGGTGTAAATTTTATTATATACTAAAGTAACTTACTCGATATAACATTGAACTTCAATACAATTCAATAAAATGTAAAGGTGTGTCGCGTGCAATTCTTCATCAGTTAGGTACCTTTATGTACGATTTTCCACTAGAGTACCTTAAGTTTTAAAAACTGATAAAGTAGGCTAAATTTATGGCTTGTCATTGTCATCCTCATTATGTCGACGTCTTATAGGCATTGAAGGCACATTAGAGCCGAAGTAATACGAAGAAAACTGTGATATCGAGGTAAGCTTTGACGCTTGATCCTTCAGGATATGTTTGGTTTTTATCTTCTTCTTAAGCTACCCAAAGTACATAAAATACAAAAACTTCTATGTGTAGTTTGATGTAACATTAGATTTGCATTTAGATGAATGACCAAATTTTAATATTCGTATTTACCTTTTAAATGGATACATCCATCCATATTATATTGGACCGCCTAGGTATGCTTCTTCTGCCAAATACATAGGTAAGTGCTCCATGATATTGAAGAATCATGGAGGAAAAACTCTCTCCAATTTGCAAAGTATGATGCCTATATTGTGTTGCATTTCTTGTAGCTTACCGACCCCTAACACTGTTGAGCAAAGACTTATGAAGTATTCACTTAACTAACCAAGTAGTTCTAATACATCATCTGGTGGGCGCGAAATGCTATTGGCGTAAGCGTTTACAAAAACACATGACAATCATGGCTCTTCATGTGTTTGAAACTTTACAGACTTCATATCTATGCAATTCCCAATGTTAGAGAAATAAGCAATAGGCATTGTCAGTTGTTGTGCCCACTCACACACTCCCTTTCTTTTGTCCAAAGAAAGGGCGTATGAAGCCTTGGGTTTTGGTGTTCTTCCATTAACACCATGTTTTAGATTGGGCTCACTCCGAACACTCATCTCTTCCATATCCAACCTTACCTTAACGCCATCTTTCGTTTTACCAGGCACATCCATGACAGTGTTAGTAATGTTATTACAAAAGTTCTTTTCTATATGCATTACGTCCAAGTTGTGATGTCCCAGTTGGTCACTCCAATAAGTTAACTTCCAGAAGATGCTTCGCTTGGTCCAGTTATGAAGATTTTTCTTAAGAGCCGGGATTACGAAATCTCCATGAGTGGTTAATTTTGGAAGATTCTGAACATCATGGTATAGTTCCCCTCTATTTTTTCTGGATAGACAACCATCTTTTACGACTTTTCCCTTACAAAATGTAGTTCAGTTTTTTCGAACTGCATGATGTCTAGCTAGGAATCGATGGTGACAGTCAAATCGGGATGGTTTGCTCCTATGTTTCAAATGTATTACGTTCAACTTATCCATTCAAATAGGGCAACTCAAAATACCATGAGTACTCTATCCAGGTAATATTTCAAGAGCTGAGAAGTCATATACTATCCACATTAATGCAGCTCTCTTCAAGAAGTTCTACCTCACTAAAATGTCATAAGTTTGAACACCATCCCATAGACTTCTCAGTCATTAATCAAAGGTTATAGGTACACATCCATTTTGTTCTTCAGATTTGTTAGACCAGGTATAATGTAAGTTAAGAACATATATAGTGTCGTCATGCACATATCTGGAGGAAGGTTGTAAGGTATCACAATTATATGCCAAATTGAATAAGGCCGTGCAGATTGTAAAAATGGGCTAAACTCATCTGCACACAAACCAAGTCTCAGATTGCGAAGCTCAGCAGCAAAATCTGAGTGTCTTCGATCAAAATGTTTCTATACTTCCCCATCTGAAGGGTGAGAAAGAACACCATCCTCACACCTATTATTATGATGCCACCTCATGTGTTTAACTGCGTTTCTTAAGACATAAAGCGTTGTAACATGGGTGTCAAAGGAAAATAAAAGATTTTCACATATGATCTGGCTTTTCTATTATCGCCTGACTTTTTTTGGCTTCTATCTTCGTAAATCAAAAAACTTACATTTTTCAAGTGCTTAATGCTCCTTAAAGTAAAGCATACAACAACTGCGGCAACAATCAATTGTTTGCACATCAGACCTAAACTTCGAACCTTCTTTTTCAACTATAAGTAATTTTGGGCACCGGATTGTCTATCGAACAACTCTCATGCATTAACTGCATCTCCTCATTAAAACAATTTGAGGCATACTATAGTCATATTTGATACTCATTAATCTGACAGCATTTGATGATTCAGTTTGGTTACTACACCTATCCCATAAAGGTTTCTGAGCAGTTTGAAGTATATCATAGAATGCCTGAGCTTCTGTATTTGGTTGCTTATTTACATTAACTTCATTAGTAACTACGATTTCGTTCATCATTGCTCCAATACAATCCACAAATAATTCAGTGTTATCAAAGTGCATAGGACCTGGAACCATGTACTCATACAAGTTTTGTACGTTGTTATTTCCAACATTGCCATATTCAATAGGTTCTATCTCCACATGAGATGTCAAATAACAATAGCCTTTAACAAACCATTTTGGTACAAGTGTAATTTCACATCATCAGGTTCTCTTTAAGCTCTGTTTTGGCATTTGGCATAAGAACATCTATAATGCCTATTATTTATGAACTCCATTTGACTTCTTGCAAGTTGATGAAATAATTCAACTCCTTCTAAAAATTCTTGTCTACTAGTGTTATACCCTTGCGATGCAAGGACGTTAGTTAATTTTTGTTTTGAGATTATTAGTATAAATAATAAGTAAAAATATATTATTTTTAAAGTAGATCAATAATTTTATAGTAACATAATTATTGTTTCCTTTCTATTTTTATTTAAAATCATTGTAAATTGCTTTTGTTTTCATATGATAATGATTTACCATTTATCATCTTTTTTCATGATTCATCACATGTCTAATTAATTTGTGATTAATATTTGTTAGGAGTTCAATGAACTATATTTTAATTTAACTTAATTTCATAAAAATTATATGACAATCTTACAGATTACTCTACATAACCCTAGAAGAATATTCATGTAGCAAACTACTCTAACATAACTTTTATGCATGTGGACATTGTCCTATATATCATTCATAAATTGTCCTCTGTGATTAAATTATTATATGGCAATAAGCTCATACTCATTTACAATGACATCAAGATCTAACCTTAAAAAAAATAATAAGTAGTAACAATTAAAATTAAACTAAAATATGATTATTTTATCTAATTTTATTCTTTTAATATTGAAAAATAAAATAAATCAATTTGAAATACAAAAAAAAAATCAAGTATTGCATACCAAATAAACCATAAGAGGACTTACTCAAAAAATAAAATAAGTTAGGAGTGAAAACCATGCAATAAACAATTAAATTAATAACATATAATAACTTCTAATGAATAGTATTAATGTTGATTAACATGTCAAAACTAACATCCACCAATTGCAATTTGTCAAGTCATTACTTTGTGTCATGTTAGATGTCACATGTCATTCATACATTGTTTGTATCCAACTTTTATATATATATATATATATATATATATATATATATATATATATATATATATATATATATATATATATATATATATGATATGATACCTTTTTCCTCCTGGTAAAAAATCTTTTATACATCCACCTCCGATGAGGTGGTCCATCCATATTATCCATTATTCACCATTAAAAATGTATGTGTAAATTGTTTATTTACAAACATGGACATAATTATTACATTTTACTTTATATATAGCTAAATTAATGATTTACTTATTATTATACTATTTCCTCATACACTGTATTCAATATACGATGGATAAAAATAACATATTAGGACAATTAAGTTAGAATTTAAACCTGTTTAAATGTCTGAAATTGTAGTCCAAACTTATGACATTCACACCGAAAATAATAACATTCACAGTAACAATAATGTATTTTTTGCCCTTTCACAGTATGTTTTATCTCATGATCCATCTCCTTTATATTGATCATCCACAAAAATTACAACTTGAAATATTTATAGAATAATAATCTTTATTTAATGTACGTAACAATATAAAATATTTCGACATGTAACTATTATTTCATATACGTAACAACATAAAACATTTCGACATTTAACAAATAATTTGTTATATTTTAGGTATAGCATATGGAATAAAAAAGGACGAAAATTATCCCAATCATACGTAACAACATAAAACATTTCGACATTATGGAATAATAATCTAATAATTTGTTAATTCATCACTACTAATCCGAACTATGATAACACCCAAATTATTATTTAACAAATTCATTAGCGTTCATACTTTCATTGTTAACATTAAATTCTACATAATTAAAATTTAGTTGTTATACATCATACATTAACAAATATATTCTTCAATTCAACATTTATAGTACTCAACAATTACTAATAGTACTTAACAATTACTTAAGAATTTACATGAAAAAAACCAAATTCACAAACCAAAATCAACAAATAACATGTTAAATAATTAATTAACTAAAATTTATCAAACTATTAACATCCCATTCACTTCGCATTTTTTACAACCATCAATTATATATATCTTCTTCAACATAATTTTCACAACAGTTAAGTGTCACATAACTATCAAATTATATCTCAAATTTTACAAATAGAACACTAAACCTGCTACATATTTAGCTAGAATTACTTACTTGAAAATATCAAATAAAGTGGGCCATAAATGGCGGTGGATGCTGAGGGCAGCCGGCGGCGAACAGAGGGTGATGATGGCGGTAGACCCCTATGGTGGCGGTGTCGCACAGGCACAGCGGCGGCAGACCGTGGGCGATTTCTCTCTCTAGGGCTCTCGCTGGAATAAATGAATGAAAATGAAGTAGAAACCTCGCCAGGGGGCTAAATTAAGGATCGTCCGTCAAAACAGTGTTTGGACGGATATTCCGACGAAATATTCCATCGGACATAGATTTTTTTAAAAAATTCAAAAAATTTTGAAATTACTTGCAGACATTGAAAGTTCAACCTGTAGTGCTGGACCTACGGAATTTCTATCGGAATTGCAACGGAAATTCATAAATCCGACGAAATGAAAATCCGTCGGAAACTCCATCGCAAGCATCAGCCTTCGTTGAAGGTCCGTCGGACTGTCCGACTAACTGAAAATCGGGTGGAATATTTCGTCAGGAAAACCCAAATTTTTAGTAGTGGAAATTGCCCAATCTATTTTCAAGCCTTGGGTTGTTCGAGAGACTTTAATAGTCTTCTTAAAACTAATAAAAGATTGGGAGGTGATCAAATGCTCTTCTCTAAAGTTGAGGATTTTGTAAACTGTGTATAAGTTTGCTAATTATGGGAACTTAATTACATTGGCCCTAATTTTACTTGGAATAAGAAACAAGGTTGCACGAGTAGACCTGGCAAAACTGACCCGAGACTCGAAACCCGAACCGAACGACCCGGATTCATACCCGAACAGACACTCGAAATGGGATGAATCGATTTGGACCCGAACACCCGAAGTAAACCGATCCATAACCGAATGAAACCCGAATTGTAGCATGACCCGAACTTAACCACACCCGAAATGACCCGACCCAATTGAAACTCGAACCGATGTGACCCGAACCGAAGTGACCTGAAAATGGACAACCCGAACCATACCCATTTTAAAACCTATCCGATTCCTACCCGACTCAATTTTACCCAAATGAAACCCGAACCAGAATATACCCGACCCGAATATAACCCAAATCGAAAATTGGAGCTTGTCATATACTGATAAGATATCAGATGGCTTTTACAACATACTAGGGATGAATCCTCAAGTCCGGGTGATGTGTAATGATGTTGAAGAATCTAAACGTGTTCCATCTTTGACGTCTTTAATAGCCATTTCACCACATGATAAAGTCCAAAAATGTTGTAAATACAAACAAATCAAACAACTTATCATTATCAATTATCATCATACGATGCAAAGATCATACCATTAAGCATTCAACCCAGTATCTTTAGGTTTATAAGAAATTGACAATGGACATATCACATTCTACTTATAAGTCATGCAATCAGTAATATTTCATCAAAATTATCCACAATAACACCAAATCAAGCTACTGGATACCAGCGAAAACTGAAATTTGAGATCTAGGGTTTTACCAATGTTGACCCAAGTGACGAAAAGTGGGAGAGACGAACAGTGCCACACCAGTTCTTGAAAAAAGATTTCACTTGCCCACCACGTCGATTTGAGTCAGGATGATTCTTCTTCAACTTCTGCACACTAGCCTCTGAAATTTTGAATGAAATTCAGCCCACAGATCCTCCGAAATTGTGTAGCAAATTCAGCCCATAAATTACAAAATCTTGTGGGGTGAAAGGTTAGGCAGTGGGAACAAAACGCAGAGGGATGAAGAAGGAGCAGCAAATTCAGCCCATGAAGATTGGGCAGCGAAACCAGCGAGATACAGAGAGAGAGAGAGAGAGAGAGAGAGAGAGAGAGTAGAAGGAGCAAAGCTGCAAAGAGAATTGAAGAAGGGACAGAGGTGTTTTGCTTTGCTTTTGTCGTGAACCTTTTGCTTTGCTTTTGTCTGGGTTCACGGCTCCACACGAGGTAGAATTGGCACAAAGGGGTTTTGTTTTGTTTTTTTTTTTTTTTTCAGTTTAAATGAGATAGAGAGAGAGAGAGTAGATGGGGCCCTCTAAATTGAATTTTGTTTTTTTAGGTCCTAGGCTTGGGGGGAGAATTTGAAATTTTAGAATTCAATTACTTGAGTTTAGGAGGGAAAAAGAAAAATAACTTAAGATTTAAGTGGAAAATTTTACAAATTAAATCAAAGAAAATTTAAGAAAAAATAAAATACTTAATAGTTTTTAATTTTTAATTTGTTAGATATACAATAAAAATATTAAAACCAATTAGTTTCTTTTAGGAGGGAAAAAGAAAAGTGACTTAAAACTTAAGAGGAAAATTTTAGAAATGAAATCAAAGACAATTTAAGAGGAAAAAATAAAATAATTGATAGTTTTTGATTTTTAATTTGATAGATATGTAATTAAAATATAAGACATATAATATTTGGTCAAAATATAAATTAAGAACAGACAAGCATAATTAATAAATTATTAAACTTATTAGGATCTAGCAATATCATTTTACTATTTAATTCACTTAATAACTTAATGCACGTTAGGATTATAAAGTTACAATATCATTCTGTGACTACCGTCATTCTTTTAAAAATACTGCATTAGTACATTACTAATCTATAATCCTAAATTATCTTCATAACATGTTTAAATTTTAATTCTACATAATCATATTCAAAAATATATGTTTGCATATGATCTCATAGACTCATAGTAGTGTGACTCATTTGAATTTTAGACAAGTGAATTCCAAATCTCGAGTTTCGATAACTAACATTCACAATTACATAAATGTAATGATAATTAACACATATAGAAATTTGATCTCACAAAGACAAATCAATCTTGATATATGATCACTTAAAGAGCTATCAAAAGAACATTGAATCGATTATTGAAAATACTGACTTGAACCAACCTGTTTTCTATTTACCAACTCAAATATGACGATTGACAAATGTCAAGTTATGAACGAACACCGGAGGCAAAATAAAACTTTTATTATTTTCTTTCTTTATTGGTCATTTTTCAAGGTATGTATATTTTGACGTTGAGTCTTATAAATGAGACGATTGACTCATGAATCAGAATCATGATTGGCGCTAAGTTGGTTCACTAGTTTTGTCATAACATGACCTCAATTGAGATATTTGAAACAATGAAACCTCACTTAACAGCCCGCAATTATTTAGATAATTGCATGTTGATCGTCGCATAACTGTATAAGAAATTAAGAATATAAGATATAGGGACTAGGGTCATGGATGGGTTGTACTTGAGTACTTGTAACTTACTAACATTCATAGTAAATGTATAAGTATAACTAAGCCCATAAAAAATTTCAATTATAAAAGTTCCTTTTAATTTTACTTAAGCTTTAAAGCTTTCATATATATATATATATATATATATATATATATATATATATATATATATATATATATATATTTATATATATAATATATATATATATATATATATATATATATATATATATATATATATATATATATATACACACGGACGTATAAATGATTAAACGTTAATGTTTGAGTGTATGACTTGAAAGGATAACACAAAATAAATGGGCTTAACTAATTAAATAGATTTTATCTTTTAAATGTAATTTAATATTAGAAATGAGCACATTGAAAATATACATTGACCCGAAGTTAACCCGGATTAATTTATACCTAACCCGATTTACACCCGACCCGACATCCACCCGAACATGGAACCGAATGCCACCCGACCCAAATTAGACCCGATCCATACCCGATCCGAAACGAGCTACTGTACACAACCCGAAACATACCCGACCCAAACTCCACCCGAACCAAACCCGAACCCGACCCGAACATGACTGACCCGGAAGTAACCCAGATTCGAACTTCACCCGAACCCGAACCGAACACATTTGACTCGAAATTGACCTGAACCGAAGTACAACCCGACCCGTACCCGATCCGATTGACCCATTTGCCAGGTATATGCACGAGGCTCTGCTCTAATTTTGACAACTGGCTAGGCTCTTGTGTCCTTTCCTCAAATCTTTTATGAACCTGAGGATATATTGGATCATTACCTTTTGTTATTACACCTAATAAGGGATCAACACACTCACAAAGGGCATTTTCAGTTTTTTAATATGTGGATCGCTACTCCGAAGTTTACCGCTATTGGGAAGGAGGGTTGGAGAATAAAAACTTGAGGCACTAATATGTTTCAGCTGGTTACCAAGCTTAAAGCTCTCAAGCCCTGGTTGAAAAGGCTGAATAAATCCACCTTTAGGCATATTCACAAGAGAGTTATAGAAGTCCAATAGCAACTTCATAAGGTGCAATCTGTTATGCATGCTAACCCATGGAACTATAGACCTGGCAAACGGGTCATTTGGATCGGGTAACTTTTGGGTCAGTCATGGTCGGGTCGGGTTCGGGTGAAGTTCGGGTTTCGGGTCAAATTCGGGTTAACCATGTTCGGGTCGGGTTCGGTTCGGTTCGGTTGGAGTTGGGTCGGGTATGTTTCGGGTTATCTACGGTAACCCGGTTCGGATCGGGTATGGGCCGAGTCTAATTCGGGTCGGGTGGGATTCGGTTCAATGTTCGAGTGAATGTCGGGTCGGGTGTAAATTGGGTTACGTATAAATTAAGTAGGCTTAATTTCGGGTCAGTGTATATTTTGAATGTACTCATTTCAAATAGTAAATTATAGTTAAAAGATAAAATTCATTTAATTAGACAAACCCATTTATTATATGTTTTTCTTTTAAGTCATACGTTAAAGTTTAATTATTTATATGTCCATATATGTGTGTGTGTGTGTGTGTGTGTGTGTGTGTGTGTATATATATAAGTTTTAAAGTTTAAGTAAAATTATTAGGAAGTGGAACTATCTAAAGGATTACGATTTACGGGCTGTTAAGTCAAGTTTCAAGTATGATAGTTTTTATGGGCTTAGGTAACAGTTATAACTTATACATTTACCATGATAATTAGTAACTTATAAGTGCAACCCATCTGTGGCCTTGTATCTTATGTAGTTGTGCGACGTGCAATTGTCTAAACAATTACGATTTACGTGTTGTTAAGTCAAATTTCAAGTATCTCAATTGAGATCATGTTATGATAAAACTAGTGAACCAACCTAACGTCAATTATGATTCATGAGTCAATTGTCTTAACTGCAAGGCTCAACGCCAAAATATATATTCCTTGAAAAATAACCAAAAAGAGAAAGCAAATAATATAATTTTTATTTTGACCCCAGTTTGATTCATAACTTCATGTTTGTCATAGTTGGGTTGGTAAATAGAAACAGGTTGTTTCAAGTTGACATTTTCAATAATCAATTCAATGTTCTTTGGATAGCTCGTCAAGTGGTCACATATCAATATTGATTTGTCTTTGTGAGATTAGCAACTTGGTTTACATGTTCACAATGAGTCAAAAGTCAAAACACAAAAGCAGATACAATATAAGAGTATGTGTTAACTATCATTATTATGGTATTAGAATGCCTTGAATATGTTTTTAGCCCCCTTTTCCAGACCTAGCACGGTGGTCTCGCTGTATTTAAACATGTTACAAAGATAATTAAATTTATATTATGAGATCATATGAGTCACATTATTTGTCTCCCCCCCCCCACTCAACTAATTGATTTAAGTCATTAAGTAAATTAAATAGTAAGATAATATTGCTAGATCTTAATAAGTTAATGATTTGTTAATTCTACTTATCTTCTCATAATTCTTATTTTGACCAAATATTATATCTTTTATAATTTTATTACGGATCTATCAAATTATAAATTAAAAACTATTAACTATTTTATTTTCTTCTTAAATTTTCTTGGATTTCATTTGTGGTTGGACTTTCAATTTTACGGGACTTTGAATTTTTGGGGAACAAATTGAAAAATTAGAATCCAAAACCCTGCCCGCCTACCTGCCCTCAACACTACCAAAAATCATCGAATTTCCCGCTCTACTTTCCCACTGAAAAATTACAGTAGCGAATTTACCACTGTTTTCCCACTACGTTATATTTCCCACTGTTTTTCTATTGATTTAATTGTAGTGGGAAATTTCCCACTAAATGCCCACTAAACACCCACTATCTAATATATAAATTGTTATTATATTTTTTTGAAGTCTTATTTCCTATTAACTTTTCACTAAATTTAATTTTTTTAAAAATTTCCCACCCCGATATCATTTCAACTACTTTTTTTCTCTCAGCCCTAAAATCCCACCAATTCTAAAAGTTAAATTTTTGATTTCCCCCCAACTTAACCCCCCCAAAAACAAAATTCACGAAGCTAAAGCTTGTTTTTATTTTTTTTTTTGAAACAAAACGGCAAACTTGAGGCAATTCAACCCGGTTCAGCGTTATTAAACTCCATCCCCTTCACTCTCTCTCTTCGCATCCCTCTTCTTTCCCCAAACCCGGTCCACTTAAAAATGACCTCGTCCCTCCCCTTCGCATTTCTGTCTTCTTCGTTGCTTCTCAGAACCTGACCCTGAGCCCTGCATCGTCACGCACCATTGCCATTCCCATCTTCGCTCTCTCTCCCTTCCTCATCCTCTCTCTCTCTCTAAATCTGTTACTGGCCTTCACGCTTTCTCTGCCACGACGCACCTACTGCTGGCCTTCATCCTCATCGTCCACGCATACCACCTTAATCGAAGGGCTGAAGATCACTTTGGGGCTCGGTATAAATTGAAGAGGACGACGCCATTGAAGTACGTTTAGGTAATTTTAGGGTTAGTTTAGGTTGAATTTAGGTTTAGATTTTCGTTTTAATTCCATTTTATTTTCGATTTCAGATTAGGGTTTCAAATTTAGGGTTTGAATTTCAGTTGTTTTGAGTTAGGGTTTCATGTAGTTAAGTTTGAATTGTGATTTCGAATGATTATTTCGGTTGTAATTGCAAAAATCGTTGGATTTGTGTTGAATTTCATTTGGTTTCCTCTCCCCTAATTTGCGTTCTGTTCAGGTTGCTCACGGTTAGCCCACGCCGTGTCTGGGCTGCGTTCTAGTAATACCTCTGTTCTGTTCTGTTGAACCTTGATTTCAATGGAGGATTGTTGCTTAGGTAGCCATTGTTGCTAGTTTCGATTCTGCTCAATACAATCATCTAGTTGCTGTTTTTTTTGTTGTTCTGTTGCGAGTAGTTTACCCCTGCTGCTGCTTGTTTGTGTTCTGGTTTGATGTTTATGTGAGCTTGGTATGGATTGATTATGCTCAATACAGTTTGGGGGATGTTACCCCAATGTCTCCGGGTGAGTGACTCGTTGAGTTTGGCATTGTGATGTGGATCGTTGGTTATGTTATAGCCAAACTAGCTTTACAAATATTGAACTAGTACAATGATTGACAACTTATTGGATTAGCAACTTACGGTTTAGGTTATATTGGGATCGGGTATACTCGGTTCGGGTTATGTTTGGGTCGGGTATACTCGGTTCGGGTTTAATTCGGGTTAAATTGAGACGGGTAGGAATTGGATCGGTTTTAAAACGAGTCGGGTACGGTTCGAGTATGGATTGTCCATTTTCGGTTCACTTCGGGTCGGTCATTACGGATCGGGTATGACTTGGGTCGGGTCGACTTGGGTGTGGGTCATTTCGGGTGTGGGTCATTTCGAGTGTGGGTCAATTTCGGGTTTTGTTCGGTTATGGATCGGTTTACGTCGGGTGTTCGGGTCCAAATCGGTTCAGCCCATTTCGGGTGTCGGTTCGGGTATGGATCCGGGTCAATCGGTTCGGATTTCGGGTCTCGAGTCAGTTTTGCCAGGTCTACGGAACTATATGCTCCTGGACCAAGCAAAAGCTCTTCACATACAATACCAGTTGATGTTGCAAGTTAAGAGGAGTTTTCTACAGTAAAAAGCTAAGGAAACTTGGCTAGAAAAAGGTGACAAATGCACTGCATTCTTCCTTGCCAGTATCAAGTACAAGCAATATAGGAATGTAGTAAAGGCAATGGAAACACAGGGAGAAGACATGACGTATGATAAAAATGACATAAGATCTATTATTGTGGACCAAGTTCTTATGGACCAAAATCAAGGGGGGAGCCCTTTGCTTGATGTCATCCTACAAGGGAACGCCCCAGTCATCTGTATTTGTGAATGTGTATAGTAAGGCGACCTTGTCCCACATGGTCAGTTTGAAAGAAGGATATCAAATTTATAAGTTCCATTCTCAGAAAGCATAACAACAAGGCCTTCCACTTTGGGTTTGGTGGTTTGATTTGTGGACCCAATTGTTGGAGTTCCCATGTTAGTGGGCTGTGTTGTATGATTCTGGGCCGGTTCGTTACAATTGATGAAACCTATCTCTTATAAAGAGATAACCCAAGCTATTTTTAGCATTGGTAGTGAAAAAAGTCCAGGGCCGAATGGGTATGGCAGCAAATTTTTCAAGAGCTCTTGGTCAATCATAAGGGAAGATGTATGCAAAGCTGCCATGGATTTTTTTTCGCTTCAGGTAAGCTTTTGTCACAAGTTAATGCCACCTCACTTGCTTTAGTCCCTAAAGCGGAAAATCCTAAAACACCAAATGAGCTTTGACCCATTGCATGTTGTAATACAGTTTACAAATGCATTACTAAAATTTTGAGTGACAGAATCAAACCCCTCCTCCCTTGTTTAGCGGATTGTCCTCAAGGAGCTTTTATACCAAGTCGTTCTATTCTGCATAATGTGTTGATACATGAGGATCTCGTTAAGTTCTACGACAAGAAAAAGGTGTCTCCAAGGTGTATCATGAAATTTGACCCTAAGAAAGCGTATGACACTATTAGATGGGAAGATTTAGAGCAGATTCTATTGCTCAGTGGGTTTTCCTCTCACTTTGTTAAACTTGTTATGATATGTGTCACCTTAGCAACCTTCTCTGTAAAGCTCAATGGTAAAATACATGGTTTCTTTAGCAGTAAAAGAGGCTAGCATAAAAAAGACCCCAGGTCTCCCCTACTGTTTGTGTTGTTTATGGAGTATCTTGCAACTACATTAAAAGCAGTTGTCGCTCAAAAGGAATTTTATTTTCAGTTGGGGTGTAAAGACGTCAAATTATGTTCCTTGAGCTTTGCAGATAATATATTGCTATTTTGTAGGACTTATCTTAATAGTATCAAGTGCTTGCTAGCAGTATTTCACCATTTTTCTATTTGTACTGGATTGAAAATTAATCACACAAAAACACACTTGGTTATCGCTAGTATTGATGAGCAACTATCTCAAAGTCTACTAAATGCCACTAGTTTTCAGGAGCGACAGTTGCCTTTTAGGTCTGTTGGAGCCTGTATCAAACCTCAGATGCTTTCTAAGAATGATTCTCAAGTGATGGTTGAAAGAATTATCAATAGAATAAGAGGATGAACAGCAAGGAAGCTATCTTATGCACGGAGAATCCAATTAGTTAATGCAGTTTTATTTAGCATTACCATTTATTGGAGGGAGAAGTTTATTCTGCCAAAGGGTGTTTACAATAGGGTTATACAAGTCTACGAAAAACATATATGGATTGCCAGTCCACAATGTGTCTTCCTAAGTCTGAAGGGGGGCTGGGTATTAAAGACATAACCACGCGGAACAACGCCTTAGTTACCAAGTTGATTTGGCAAATCGTTAATAAAGCTGACTTTTTGTTGATCAAGTGGGTCCACCATTATTATTTTAAAGGCAATCACTGTGGCAATGTCAACCTTCATATAAAGGGAGTTCGTATTGAAGGCAAATTCTAAAGACAATAGACTTGACGCGGAATGGATTTGATCAGAACACAAGCTCCTGAAAATATGATCCTAAAGGTATCAACACAACTAAATTAGGGTATGAGTTTCTCATTCATAAGCAAGCAGACTATTGGTATTCCTTATTTGTGCCACAAGCCGAGAATCCGAACTGCAGCTTTATTGTTTGGCTTATGATCCAGGAAAGACTCCCCACCTGTAACAAACTAATTGGAATGGGAGTTGATTGTCATCCTGAATGTCGGTTTCGTGTTGAAACCTGTGACTCACATTCCTATATAATTTTCAATTGCAGGTTCACTAACACAGTCTGCGTTATGACCTTTCAAAATTGCTTCAGATTCAGCCATGGCAGCTGTTCTAGTTCTTAATAAAGGTAAAGTTTTACCGCAAGCGTATGGCTATCAGTCATAAAACTTGAAGGTCGATCCACAAACATAGGGTTGAAATTAGGTCACTAGTTAAGAGTTAACACGTCAAAATTAACAAGATAAATAAGCTAAAATAATTAATGAAGTGAAGAGGTCGCTAGTATGACTAAATGCATGCTAAATTCCATCTACTTTTAAAATGAACTTCAAACAAAGACAGTAGCATTCCAAACATTCTAAAGCCATGGAAACAATAACACAAATAAAAATCCAAAGTACCGAGCAAACCATAAATCAATCCACAATTTAACATTCCAAAATCAATTAAAAATAAAGGGATGGAGGAAACTTTTCTAGCACAGCTTTGTACCCCCCTGCCCAAAACAATGCAAATTAAAAACCAAAGCACAGGCAACATCACCATATTCGCAACGGGGGAGGAGATAGAAGCCAAGACAGAGTACCCTGAACCAAAACTGAGCACAACCATGGCAAGATAGCAAGGCAACAGCTTGAGCAATTTGAAACGGGAACTGGAAATTTTTACTCAAATTTAACAACCCAAATCAAATTACACTAATTAAAAAACTAAAATTCTAGTTCTGAAACTATTGGGAAACTAATTATTGCAAAAATCAATTGTTTACAGTATGTTTGGATTGAGGGGAGAGAAGGGGAGAGGAGAGGATTGAAGGTTAATGGACACCTATTCTCCTTCTTTGGAAATATTAAATGAGGGGGAAGGAAAGGGAATCGAGGAGAACATTTCACCTTCACTTTTCCCATTTTCCTTATTTTTATTCACCCCCAAAATGAGAGAATAGGAGGGAAAGAAAGATTTTTAATAGTTTTCCCCCTTTTCCTCCCCCCCCCCGTTACAACATATCCAACAAGGTGAATACAAATCACCTTTCTTTTCTTCCCTTCCCCTCCATTACCTTCCCCATCTCTATCTCAATCCAAGAAATTATTATCCTGTAGGTTTCCTTTCGCGGTATACTTCAGTGACTTGGCCAACAAGCTGGAGAGCTAGAGTTAATTTTGTTTGGCTTGCATATATTACCCCAATTGGCCATGGAAGAAACGTAACAGAGGGCACAAATCAAGCCCTTGTGCTCAACACAAAATTGCAAATTAAATTCTATACAAACAAAATGGAAAGAAATCGAAAAAATGAAAAATGAAAAATGAAAATAATCTAAAACTGAAAAAAAAAACTCCATGCTAATCTACTTGCTCTTGAGTGGACGTCCATGCTCTTGTTATAGACAAAAACATAACCCCTTTTGCTCTTGATTGCCTCCAATTAATCTTGAATTAAACCCAAGCATGTAACCGCTCCATTTAAGCCCATTTACTCACCCAAATTGATGAAAGAGAGATGATGCTGAAGAAGAAGTGTAAGTAACGGATGAGGTTAATGAGAGTATTATGATGGAGAGATGATAAGGAAGAAGATGGAGATCGGGGTGATGTGATTAGCGCTGATGATGAATGAAGACGATGAAAAGCAAAAGGGAGGGTCGTGGGTTGAAGTCTGGAAAAACAAATTAAAAAAGGGGAGACTAGACACGAGACTCATGTGACCTGTGCGTGAGGGACTAAGGGAAGAGAAAGAGCTACGTGTAAGGGGAAAGACTGGGCCTAGGCTGTGTATCTGGGCCGAATAAAGGAACAGGCCCGTGAAGAAAAGGGAGAAAAAGGCAGCTGAGGGCTTGAGAGGATTTTTTTTTTTTTTTGGGGGGGGGGGGGGGGGACGGAGGAAAGGGTCACCTGGCAGCTGAAGGAGAGGCCGTCTCAACAGTTGGCCTGAGCAATGTAGACATTCCCTTCACTTGGTCCAACTCCTTTCTTCCAAGCTTTTGGACGAGGAATTTATTCATACTTTTAAACTCCAAATTCCTACAAACAAACACATATTAAAATCCTAATTCAATTATATATGTTGAGCAAATATTAGGTAATGCAAAGGCATAAATTGTATTATTTTTGGATTGAATTCATGGAAGGATTGGCTGCTAAAGTTCAAGGGCAACAAGAAGGGAAAGCAAAAGTCTACTTATTATTTTCCATAATCATATCATATATATATATATATATATATATATATATATATATATATATATATATATATTAAAAGTTGGATTGAACTCATGTATGAGCGACACGTGAGATGTCACATAAGATGTCATCTAAGATGCCACTTGGGATAAGAATATCATGTAAGATAGTAACATAAAAGTCTTCTATCATGTAATTAAGATGGATATAGGTTATCAATATAATTTTAATTCAATTTAATGTTAACTTTTCTCATGTGTTATGACTAATTAGTAATTGAATTTTGTCTTAAAAAACTTAAATATAGAACAAAGAAATGATTTAGATGTTACCCAAGAAAAAAAATTTAGAGTGTTAGATATTATTTTGAGGTAAGTATACATTGGACATTTAAATCTAAAGATATTAGTTTTTATATATTTATTTTTGAGTGAATTTATCATGAGTTGACACTTGAATGCCGATTGATTTGCTTATTTTGCAGGCTGTAAAGCTTAATTACTTAAGCATGTCACATAATTGGATTTAGATAATATAAAGTATAGTAGGATCTTAATATGATTCTGGGTTTCACTTACTGCTACTTTAAGTTGGTACAATGTTTAGTTTCTTTTCATATTTGTAACTAACGTTTATGATATTAAAAAAAATGCTTCAGTGATTTATTCAATTTATATTTCACTTGAAATTATATTTTATGCTCAAAAATCACATATATATCATGATTGACTTCATAAATTAGTAGTACTCCCCTTCACCCCCCCAAAAAAAGAATGTTAAAAGTTTTCCTAAATTCAAATTGCACTAAAATTTTTTCATTTGCTACTAATCTCCCTTTCTTCTTTTTTAAAATTTTTTAATTTTAAAATTTTTCTTTATTGGTTTTTTTATAAATAATTATACACTAAAGAGATGAGATTGTGGTCAAAGACTTATCTATCTTTTTATTACTACTATCAACAATTTTTTCATACTTTGTTGATCATGAGAATAATTAATCAATTTTATTTTTATTTAAATCATGAGTCGAATAGTCGGAAGGACCATGCTCACTATTAAATAATACAAAGGTGCCCTTAAACTATTGAAATAATTTTCAATGGACATATGAAGTAAGTGCATGCATAAGGAATACAATTAAACCAATAAAAACCTCTAGAGGAAAAAAATGCTCCTTTTATGATAATTATTAATTTTAAATGGCATGCACGACCCTACGAATTTGACATTTGGTCTTATATATGCAAACTAATCTTTTACTAATTTATTCTTATTGGTAAATTATTTTATTATTTCATTTGAATGCCCGTCTTTAATATTATATAACCTTTACTAGATACCTCATTATTTCATTTTAATACTCACTGTAGGCACAGAAAATTTAACAATAAATACCATGTTATAAAAATAAATATAAATTGATTATTTGGATCAACTCATTTAATTAATTTAATTTATTTTAATGAATTGGGTCGAATCGACTATTAAGTCATGACTCAAATGACTACCAAGTCAAAGGTCAAATATATTGACTATTAAATTGTCAGTCAAATAGATTAACAAGTTAAAAGCTCAATGAACGGCCCAAGAAGGCGAATAAGTCGCAAACTCTAGTAAGGAGAGGCGATTCTTTTCCTATAAATACGGCACTACTCCCTCCTACTCGGGGGGTCAAAGATTCACTCACTCTAAAGACGTTTTGAAGACTCAATGGGCTAATTTCTCTGAAGGAAGACAACAAGTACAATCAAAGCACGTGCCGTCTACCATCAAAGATCAAATAAAGCTCGTCTTGATTGAGATCAAGTCTCTCAGGTCCTCTCTCAAGATCAAATCCATTGAAGTTCATTCAAAGGAAGTCAAATCAACTAACTTGATCGGGATTCAAGTTAACCGACCCTCCTTCCAGTATAAATTGGAGATCGAATCAGAGGACTTTTTTTATTTGTTTACTTGTAACAAATACACAGATATTGTACTCATATCTTCTGAAATTAATACAAATTAATTTGCCCATATTTCTTATCTTATTTATTTTTAAACTCGAAATTTGTGTTTACAAATTTGGCACGTCCGGTGGAACATTCTCTTTTTCTCATCTCTTTCTCCAAACCACGAACTCTACATTCCTTCGAAGACGACATGGCTCCTAAGACCGCCATCCCTCAACCTTCAAGGAAAACTATCCGATCCACATCTCAAAGATCGACAACCGCTAGCGTTACATCTAGCGGAGTTATGACTAGAAGTATGACAAAAACAGCTACTGTGATTGCCATAAAACAATCAGTTGGGACAGTCCCATCGCAGTCTCGCAAGATCCCAAGCCTTGACTCCAACCTGCTGAAAGGAGTCAACAAAGTCACTTCGCATCCTTTGAAGCAAAAATCTATTCCTGGCTTCAAAATATATCAAATAATTCCTCAAGGGATGGATGGGCTTCAAACTCAGGCAAACCCTGCCTCCCAACCTTTTGGTGAGGAAGATCATGGCTATACTCGCAGTGACTCCTCACCGGCATCACCAGGGGAGTTAGTCGTTGAATCGGAAACTGATTCCTCAAATTTTGTCATTATGCCAGCCATGGTGACAGAAGAGACCAACGTAGAAGAGCAGCTCGCAAATATGAAAGCAACATTGGAGAGACTCGCTAAGGAAAGTCTAGAGAAAGACGCTCAAATCAAGCATCAAAGTGAGCAGATTGCTACTCTGAGGAAGAAGTTGGAAAAGCGACTATTCAAATCCTCTAGCAAAGAGTCGGACGGTGAAGAGTCTGACAAGGAGTCTAATCGCAACAAGAGTCTGACGATGAGCCCAATCCAAAGAATGATTCAATATCAATGGAGCAAATTCAAAACTTGATAGCGGATAAAGTAAAGATCCATCTACAAGGAGGTTCTCATAGAACTCATCATTACAGCAAGCCTTATACGAAAGGGATTGATGCACTGCGGATGCCTCACGGATTCCAACCTCCAAAATTTCATCAATTTGATGGCAAGGGGAACCCGAAAAGGCATATAGCGCACTTCATCGAAACTTGCAATAATGCTGGCACGAGTGATGACCTCTTAGTAAAGCAATTCGTGCGGTCTCTTAAAGGTCTTGCGTTTGACTGTTATACAGACCTCGCTTCTGCATCCATTGATAGCTGGGGGCAAATGAAAAATGAATTCTTGAATCGCTTCTATAGTACACGTCGTGTGGTCAGTATAAGTGAGTTGACTAATACTAGGAAAGAGGATGAAGAACCAGTCATAGATTATATCAATCGTTGGCATGCCCCCTCGCTAAAGTGCAAGGATCACTTATCTGAATCTTCTGTTGTTGAAATGTGTGCTCAAGGAATGGAGTAGGATATCTTATACGCTTTGAGGCAAACAAGCCCAAGACTTTCCAAGAATTAGCAACACGAGCTCATGATATGGAGCTTACAATCGCCTACGATGGAAGACAAGTCGATGGTGGTGAATTAATGGCATCGTCAAGAAATAGAAGCTCAATGCTAAGAGACTCTGAAAAGAGCAAGTATTCTTATTCTGAGTATGATGCACCAAAAATGCTTAACCAACTTCTTGAGAAAGGACTTGTAAAACTCCCAGAGTCAAGGCGTCCTGAAGAAATTGGAAGAACTAATGACCCCAAATGTTGCAAGTATCACAGGATCATCAGTCATCCTATAGAGAAGTGCAAGGTATTCAGGGAACAAGTCCTGCAACTTACAAATGAAGGAAAGATCACATTAGACGAAGCAAACACTGAAGAATTTGATTGATCGTTTATTAGGATCATATTGAAAAATGCTTTGCAAGAGGAGCAACCCAAAATCAACATTTAAGATGAAGACTTTCAAGTCGCAAAACAACTTCGACTCTTAAAGACTCCCAAGTCGCAAAACAATTTTGACTTTTAAGTCCCCCCTAAGACTTTCAAGTCTAAGTTTCTAGACTCTCAAGTCATCACAGACTATCAAGTCACCTGTAAGACGCTCAAGTCATCAAAATCAAGACTTTTAAGTCTCTAAACTTTAAGACTCACAAGTCATCGAAGACAAAGACTCTCAAGTCATCAACATTAAAGACTCTTAAGTCTCCCGAGTTTAAGACTCACAAGTCATTGAAGGCAAGGACTCTCAAGTCATCAACATTAAAGACACTTAAGTCTCGCCAATTCAAGACTCACAAGTCATCAAAGACAAAGACTCTTAAGTCATCAACATTAAAGACTCTTGAGTCTCCCAAGTTCAAGACTCTCAAAACTCCAAGTCAACGAAGATAAAGACTCCTAAGTCTTCAAAGTTCAAGATGTCAAAGTCATCGAAATCCATCCAAAGCAAGACTTCTAAGTCCCCAAAGGTAAAGACTCTGAAGTCATCAAAGTTTAGAACTGTCAAGTTATCAAAAGCTTAAGACTCCTAAGTCTTTGAAGTTTAAGAAAGGTCTAAGTCTTCAAAGTTCAGGATGCCAAAGTTATCGAAATTCATCCAAAGTAAGACTCCTAAATCCTCAAAGGTAAAGACTCTGAAGTCGTCAAAGTTTAGAACTATCAAGTTATCAAAAGCTTAAGACTCCTAAGTCTTTGAAGTTTAAGAAGGGCCTAAGTCTTCAAAGTTCAAGACCCACAAATCATCAAAGTTGCTGACTCTCAAGTCGTGAAGCAAACATTTATGTGATCTAAGCAGACATTAAATTGTCAAAAAAGTGTTGTAGATTCTTGGAACTCATTCAAATTGGGGGTAATGGTGACATATGTCTTTTCCTTTGACTTGTATGTAATAACGTTAGAGCCTCCTTGTTCAAGATGTCCACCTCCTCTTCGAGTTAGCATCAATGACAACATAGGTCTCTTCCTTCATGTTGGCAACACATGGATCTTCCCTCAAGTTGGTAGAAACATCACCATAACCTCCTCCTTCGTATTGTCGACTACGTCTCCTTTGAGTGGGTGGCGACAACAACATGGCCTTCATCTTTATAATAGGTAAAGTCACCTCGAGGCGGATTCGTACAGGTAAGCCATCCAAGGGTCGGAAAAAATAGGAAAAGTCACTCAAGGTGGACCTATTCAAAAAAAAAAAAAAACTTTCGTATGGCAAGTCATAGACAAATGATCCATTTAGTCCAAAGTTTTAAGCATCTGACATTTCAAATGACAAACCTGCAAAAGCCAAAGGAATAAAAAAAAAAAGGAGGAAAACAGGAGCAAATGCAAGCAGAGGCTCTTCAGCAAACATGAGAAATTTTCGCCTTTGAGAAGTTCGCCTTAGGAGAAAATTCAAGGTTAACCCGTTGATGCACCCAAAAGGGTTAAACATTCAAAAGTTAACCGATACTGAAACAAATTTGCCTCTTGAGAACCTTCGCTCTTGGAATGTCGCTTTAAGAGGAAATTCAAAGTTAACCCGTTGATGTACCCAAAAGGGTCAGACATTCAAAGGCTAACCAATAATCAAGTCAAATTCACCTTTGGAGGGTTTTCGCCTTTGGAGGATTCATAGTTAACCCGTTGATATACCCAAAAATGTCAGACATTCAAAGGTTAACCGATAATCAAGTCAAATTCGTCTTTGGTGGATTTTCACCTTTAGAGGATTCAAGGTTAACTCGTTGATGTATCCAGAGACATTCAAAGGCTAACCAATAATCAAGTTAAATTCACCTTTGGAGGGTTTTCGCCTTAAGAGAAAATTCAAAGTTAACCCATTGATGTACCCAAAAGGGTCAGACATTCAAAGGCTAACCAATAATCAAGTCAAATTCTCCTCTGGAGGGTTTTCGCCTTTGGAGGATTCATGGTTAACCTGTTGATGTACCCAAAAGGGTCAGACATTCAAAGGTTAACCGATAATCAAGTCAAATTTGCCTTTGGAGGATTTTCACCTTTGGAGGATTCAAGGTTAACTAGGTGATGTATCCAAAAAGATCAGACATTCAAAGGTTAACCAATAATCAAGTCAAATTTACCTTTGGAGGATTTTTGCCATTGGAGGATTCATGATTAACCCGTTAATATACCCAAAAGGGTCAAACATTCAAAGGTTAACCGATGCTGAAACAAATTTGCCTCTTGAAAAATTTTCGCCTTTGGGAAGTTCGCCTTAGGAACATTCAAGGTTAACTCGTTGATGTACCCAAAAGGATTATACATTCAAATGTTAACCGGTAATTAAATCAAAGTTCGCCTTGTGGAGAATTTTCGCCATCGGGAAGTTCGCCTTAGGAGGATTCAAGGTTAACCCGTTGATGCACCCAAAAGGGCTATACATTCAAAGGTTAACCGATATTAAGTCAAAATTCGTCTTGTGGTGAATTTCCACCTTTGGAAGTTCGTCTTATGAGGAAATTTAAGATTAACCCGTTGATGCACCCAAAAGGGTTATAAATTCAAAGGTTAACCGATATCAAATCAAATTCGTCTCTGGAGAAATCTCGTCTTTGGGAATGTCCGCCTTCGAAGAATTATTAAGTAGTGATGTGCTCCGTTTCAAAAATATTAATCCAAATATTGGAGTCTCGCATAGTCTTGAAAACATATGAGCCTCTAGTGATTCAAGTGATCTATTGATGCACTCTTTGTTATAGGCCTTGATTAAATACAATCTCCATGATTCAATGTTGACATGTTTTTCAATTCGAACAATGAACCTGGAGACACCAAAAAAAAAGGGGGAAAGAAGGATTCGTCAAAAATAAATAACTAAATAAACAAAAAATATAACTGCGGCCAACGTACTGGGCAACGGCAAGTGCAGCGCCAGATAAGTCCAATTTCAACGAGGTGTTAGCCTCTTTGGGATCAACACTTGGAGACAATTTGCTTCAAATTATCATTAATGCCTCGTTGAAGACGCGATGGCTGAACAGAAGGAACCTCTATCCTTTTTCTAACCACCGAAAAAAAAAAGAATTCTTGCTTCCCAGAAAATCTAAAAGTGGCTGGTGAAATTAGTTTACAGTAATATTGCTTCAAGCTATCCCTCTCGTAGGTTAATTACAAAGAAGATTCCAGCATCATTCACAGCAATGCCTCTCCTTTTTTACATCCGCCTTCATCAGTCATAAGGAGCACTCGTAGCCTTCTTCAATGCACCTTGGGCGTCCGATGTAAAAGGGTAAAGACAATCCACCACCAAGGAGGATAGCGTCTTGAGGGTTTATCAACTTATATGGCTGGTGCACCAAGACTTCAATACATTTTTTTCGCTGTTTATTGACGGTGATGCAAACCCTTAGGTTTTCTCCGGAACGAGAGTGGTGAAAAGCTCCTTAGAAATGATCACAGTTTGGCACAAATTTAATCGGCTCATTCTAATCAAGTCCACACTTTGACCCAAACGCCCAATAAGCCAAATTGTGCGCAAGTAGTTGTGGTGGCCTCCAATATTACTTTTTTTTTTTTTTCCTACTCAAGGACTAAAGAAATTGGATCGTTTGATAATTCTTGTCAAACCTTACTAAATCAAAGAGATTGCCATGTGTGGCCGTCAACACACTCCTATCAACTTTCAAGTTTCGAGACCTGACCGCCTCAAGACTCCAAAGTCGTTATGCAGCCAGCTCACGAGGGGGCAACTTGTAGGCATAAAAAATTTAATAATAAATATCATGTTATAAAAATAAATGTAAATTGATTATTTGGATCAACCTATTTAATTAATTTAATTTATTTTAATAAATTGGGTCGAATCGACTATTAAATCATGACTCAAACGACTACAAAGTCAAAAGTCAAATTGACTATTAAATTGTCAGATGGAT